>JAYMTF010000039.1:0-65825 GCA_036897485.1 Pelargonium nanum
ATCCTTAATTTTTGCAAAAAATGGAAACAAGACACTCATTTTGGGACGGAGGGAGTATAAAATATTGATATCAAGTTCAGTTAATAGCTCCAGTAGAATTCTAGTTATTACTTAACCGATTTTACATGTTACAATGTTTGTATATTACATTCATGATAAAGCTCACTAATCTCTTTGAAACTTCACAGGATGAGGTGATTGTTGCTGGTGGTCAAATTGAGCCACCGGGAATGCATATGATATATCTTCCTTATGCTGATGACATACGACATGCTGAAGAGGCAAGATATATAAATACCATGTGTTTGTGTGTAACCCTAAGAGGTAGTTCAAATAGCCTTCTTAGCATTGTCGATGCTTAATGAATTTGATGGATTGTGCAGCATCATGCAGATGTTGCTGCACCTCGAGCAACAGATGATCAAATTAAAAAAGCTGCTGCATTAATGAAACGTATGGACTTGAAGGATTTCTCAGTGTGCCAATTTTCCAACCCTGGTGAGCTGTAACATGCTTTTTGGTACTTCAGTAAGTTAACATGTAGCTTTAAGATCTCACGAGCTGTATCAGATGTGTGCTGTCCTCTATTGTCTATTCCAAGTGTGGAATCTATTTATCTACTAACATGACTCAGATTATGAGTGAATCATGAAGTCTAACAAGATACATTAAAACAGGGGGAGAAATGTGCAACTAAAATCTCTTTGGGTTAGATTGCAGCATTGCTTGTAAATTTTTATAAGACTATGCTAATGCCAATTCCCCATATTTGTACTAGTATTTTTATACTACCTTTGTCTCAAATTGAGTGTCTACTTTCTAGTTTTTTTAGGTAGTTAAGCATGAAGTACCAACAATATCCATAAGATAAGTTAGCTAGAATTCTTTGAGTTTGTTATAACAAGCGCACATGGGGATATAAATAGGAAAGTGAACTCACATTTTGGGACAGATGGAGTATTGATGTCTTTCTGCAGTTACCAATTACTTATAGATGTAGTATTCTGTGTGTAACAAAGTAGGATGTTGCAGCCTTGCAGAGACATTATGCAGTATTGCAGGCTCTAGCCCTGGATGAAGATGAGATACCCGAAGTCAAAGATGAAACCGTCCCCGACGAGGAAGGCATGGCTAGGTGAGGACAAAGTTGTGATCGCCTCTTCCTGTACCCATTATTGATATTTATCACAATAATATTGTGGATACTATCAACTTGAAACAATATCTTTGCAAATTTTGGTTGGCAGACCAGGACTTGTTAGTGCAGAAGAAGCATTTAAGCTTTCGGTCTATGGGGAAGATTACGAGGAAAGCAACTTTGGAGGTGAAGGAAAACCAAGTGAAGCATCGAAAAAAAGGAAAGCGGCTAGTGAAAGTGCAGTTAATGAGTGTGCAAACTATGATTGGGATGATCTTGCGGACAAAGGAAATGTAAGTAAACAGACTGGTTAGCGCTAGGATTGTTCATGACCCTAATAAATTTGGTTTCTTTCTATGGTTTGCAGCTGAAGGATTTGACGGTGGCGGATTTGAAGCACTACCTGAACGCACACAATCTTCCGCTGAGCGGAAAGAAGGAAGCTTTGATCAGCAGGATACTAACTCACATGCGAAAGTGAGAGAGAGAGACCTGAACTTGAAGCTTCACTCCAATCCTTGCATCAACTGCAACACGGACACGACCGTGTACTGAAGTAATGAATTTTTGTGTGGAAAATCTACTATATATTACTGTTTTCCAATGTTCTATATATGTAAAAAAATTGTTTCCTTAAAAGAGCACTGCTACCATAGATTTGGTAGATTAAACTTTGACCCATACTGAGATGGAAGTGGGACCTAATAGGTTTAAACGTAGAGGGAGATACAAAAAGAATTTCCTATCTCTAGCTCTCCCAAAATAGGCAACACCGAAGCAGAATGAAGGTAAGAGATTTTAGCCTCAAAGAGGCTTTTATTGTCGCTTGACCTCAGCCTATGGCAAACGTACGAAAAGGTGAATACCAACAAAAATAAATCACTTAATGATTATGCATAAGAAGTTATATATAATTTTTAACCTCTAATTATTTGACATGTGTCCCGATTGGATAATTCAGCCTTGTCGGGCACCTTGACTTGAGTTTGAAGTGAAAATAAAGATTTAAAAGAAAAAAAATTGGCCATTGAGCTACTTCAGCCATCGATCCATCCGAGGCTACGTGGTCGCTGAACCATTCAGGTCACTAAGCCACTAGGATGTCTGGCGACCTCAAAATTGGCTTAATGACGTTTCATTACATGTTATTTACATCATCATGATATCATCAATACCGCAACATGATATCACCTTGATAGAAGTGACTTTAATATTATGTAAGCATGACATGACCATGATCTGTGTGATATACTCACCAATTAATCAATCTCGCTACACTATAGCACAACACTGCTATCACTTTGTGAGTATAAATATTCCCTCCACTCAGTGTGCAAGAGATCTTGAATTCATCTTACATTTTTAATGTTATTTTACTTTCAATATTCTCTTTAATTTGCTTACTTGGTAATGCCCATTTCACAACGATAGAGATTTTTATTCTCATGTCCAATATGAAATCTGAGGCGCACAACCTAAGTTTCATTTAAACAATGTGTTATCGATTGTAGTTTTACATTATATTGCGGACCGAGAGAATCAACCACATGTTATTTTTAATGTATAACCTGAACTTAGACCCATGTGATGAGCTACACATGCAAAAAAAAAAAAAAAAAAAAACTTGGGGCCTTCTTAGGATACGTTCAAAAATTTAGAATATTTTGTTGAAAATATCATAGAATTTCAACTCAAATGATAAAAATGTCATTCAAAATCTAACATTGTGAGTATAACTATATCCAAACAATATATTGAATTTAAAAATCCAAACCTAATCTCGTAATCTGCAGCCTCATGACACCAACCGTACGTAAGTAACTTCCAAGTACCAACTAGTTACCGAAACTCATCTATCGCGACCTCGTTTAGCGAATTGTCACTCACGGCCTACCTATTTTCCAACCGTTTCGTGTTTGTACCTGCTTCCAAACACCGCGTGCACGAGTCAGTGACTCGCTGTGTGTACATTTTTGCACAGCTAACTAAATTAGTTAAACAACCGTAAACCCTAACCATTTATATATCCTACACTCTCTATCACTACCTGTCTTTCTCCGCAACTCGCTCCTCTCTAAACCCTAGGGGTATAGGGGACACACCATTTCCGTTCACTTCAATTTTGTCTATTCAATTCCGATCGTCGGATTCTTTGCTCCGGCGAGATGGATCTCCCCAGCCTCTCCGTCATCCTCCGAGCGGCTCTCAGCCCCCACCCGGACGAGCGCAAAGCCGCAGAGCAAAGTCTCAACCAGGTTCGAATTCGACATTTGTTCTCTTATTTGTGCGATCGTAATTCGGCGTATGCGGCTTGATTTTGAGTTTATTCGCTGCAGTTTCAGTACACGCCACAGCATTTGGTGAGGCTGTTGCAGATCATCGTGGACAACAATTGCGACATGGCGGTGCGGCAGGTAGCGAGTATCCATTTCAAAAACTTTATTGCCAAGAACTGGACGCCCATGGAGCCTGGTGAGTGTAATTTGCAGTTTGTCCGATTGGTTGAGCTCGTCTGCAGTTGAATTTATGTTTCTTTTGCTTCTTCTGTTTTTTGTTGCAGATGAGCAGCAGAAGATATCACCTGGTGACAAGGACATGGTCAGGGATCACATTCTTGTATTTGTTGCACAAGTTCCCCCTTTGTTGAGGTGGCTTACTTGTTTCTTTTTCTCTATTACTTTCAACTGTTTCATTCATAAACCACATACAACTGTTTTTGATGTCTTTGGTTTCGCTATGCAGGGTGCAGTTGGGAGAGTGCCTCAAGACCATAATTCATGCTGATTATCCCGAACAGTGGCCACGGCTTCTGGATTGGGTGAAACATAATCTGCAAGATCAGCAAGTCTATGGATCATTGTTTGTACTGCGGATTCTCTCTAGGAAATACGAGTATGTTATGATTGTTATTGGAATTTATAATTAATGTCCGGTCTTTTTTTGTTTTGCTACCTACCGCTGTTATGAGAACATGTTGAACAACTTTAAGATTATTAAGTGATACTAATCACACATAGGTTTGGTCCTTCTGCCATTTCATCTCAGAATGGGTATAGAACTTACGAGTAAGTATTCTGATGCATTTTCATTTTTGAGTAATTCCAGGCAAACTTATATATATGTGTGTGTGTGTAGTATATCTACTTAGAATTTGTTATTTTTAAAACGTTGGATTTTACTTCCAGTGACATGTTATCCATATCCTTGTTCCTTATTGAATATATTTGGCTCTTATGATCAAGATGTCTTTGTTAATTAACATAGAACACATTAATTTGGTAGTTTACATTGGTTGTAGAACACTCCATCATTATAAATCTGAAAAAAATGATGCTTTCAACTTTAACAACTGGCCCTTCCTTTTAAAATTTATGTGTGGGTTGCATCATGCTACTGAGAATTTATCACTGATAGAAGGGGTTGCTCGAGTCCTTTCTATTTACTATCCAAGGGCTTCATTAATTTTAATCCCTTTTGAGGTTTTGGTTTGTTTACAGAACTTGCAACACATCGATTTAGTTTTGTCACTTAATTTGTCCCATGGATTACATCCTTAGGTTCAAGTCAGATGAGGAGAGGACACCTGTATCTCACATCGTCGAGGAGACATTCCCTCATCTGCTCAGTATTTTTAACAGGCTTGCCCAGATTGTCAACCCATCGCTTGAAGTAGCTGAGTTGATAAAGTTGATTTGTAAAATATTCTGGTCGTCCATATATGTAAGTGTTTGCATTGAGAGATCCACATCATGTTGTCTTTATATACGCATGTGCTGGTATGGAATGCATTTTATATATGAAATTTAAACTGTGATTTGGAACACCTTGTTTTGTAATTGTTTTTGTGTAGAACCTGTAAGCTAGTTGACAAGATAATGTGTTCCTCAGGAACTATATCCAAATTGTGTTTAGCTCTTATCTGGTTCTTTATTTCCAGGCTATTAGTTTTGTGAGATATTTAGATCATATATGTTTTTCATCATCAGGAAAATACTTTTAGATACCATTATTCACTTGTTTAAATTACAGTGTAAGGAGTTGTAGTATTATTATTGCATATTGCTGCATGGATGCAAGTTTTATGTTTATAGTTGTTATTGTGTGTGCACTACCAAGGATACAATAATGTTACTTCCTTCAACATGTCAAAACAGTATTATTTTATTACACTCATAGACACACACTCATATATGTATTACATGTCATATTCTGTTATTGTTTATTCATGCAGTTGGAGATCCCCAAACAGTTATTTGATCCAAACGTGTTCAATGCTTGGATGATGTTATTCTTAAATATACTGGAGAGGCCTGTTCCCATTGAGGGCCAGCCTACAGATCCTGAACTCCGCAAATCTTGGGGGTGGTGGAAGGTGAAAAAGTGGACAGTTCATATACTAAACAGGCTGTACACTCGGTGAGTTTTAAGATGAATATATTTTATGATTTATAGCATAGAGAAATTTCTGAGTTTCTTGGATATCCAATGCCACAGGTTTGGAGATTTGAAGCTTCAGAACCCAGAAAACAGATCTTTTGCGCAAATGTTTCAGAAGAGTTATGCAGGGAAAATTTTGGAGTGCCACTTAAATTTGTTGAATGTGATACGTGTTGGTGGCTATTTGCCTGACAGAGTTACGAACCTCATTCTTCAATACCTAAGCAACAGGTTTGTGAAATATGGTTCCTCATTATCACACCTGACTTTCTTTTTTGTTATAATGTTATGTGAGATAATTGTATAAATATAATTTATATACATGAGTGCAAAACTTACAAATAGAACCCTTGAGTTTATTGTTTGCATAATTACATATAATATTTAGATAATTGTATTTTGAGAATCTATTAGGTTGAATTTGAATTTAGTTCATAACTTAAAATCTTTTTGTGTTTGCTAGACGAGTTAAATTTTCATTTTGATGTTACACTTATTAACATAATGCGGTTTGATTTTAATATTTTGAACTTCGATTTTCTTATGACAATGTGTTTGGCTTATATCTTAAGAATGGGTCTTTTATTGAGGGGTGGAGATGTTCATTCTTTCATTTCTATAATCAATATTTGTGGGCAATTGATCAGTAGCCATTGCTTTTCTACCAGTATTTGGATATATTTGCCGGACGGACTTGCATTGCGGTGCACAGCTAATTATTACTACACCTCTCATTTTTATTTGCAGCATCTCCAAGAATAGCATGTATAATTTGCTACAACCTCGACTGGATGTTCTTCTTTTTGAGATTGTTTTCCCCCTTATGTGCTTTAGTGACAATGATCAAAAGCTTTGGGATGAAGACCCTCATGAGTATGTGAGGAAGGGATATGGTATGTCTTCAAAATTATGGATTTATTTTGTCTCGTGATTTAGAATTATAATATTAGACTCGTTTTTTTGTTGCTGCAGATATTATTGAAGATTTGTATAGTCCTAGGACTGCTTCTATGGATTTTGTTAGTGAGTTGGTCAGAAAACGCGGAAAGGAGAACCTTCAAAAGTTTATTCAATTTATTGTTGAAATTTTTAAGAGGTGTTGTTTTGTTTTGCAATCTTTACTGTATGGGTTAATTATTTTTCCGGTATTGGTTTTATATATTTCTATCTTCCCCTGTTGCAGATATGATGAATCACCAGTGGAGTATAAACCTTATCGGCAAAAGGATGGTGCTCTTCTAGCTATTGGAGCGCTTTGTGATAAACTGAAACAGACTGAACCCTACAAGTCTGAACTTGAGCGTATGTTAGTACAGCACGTTTTCCCTGAGTTTAGCAGTCCTGTTGGGCATCTTAGAGCCAAGGTTTGTTGCTCAGCTGTGCTAATTGGTTTGGCTTTACTGCTTTGTTTATGTGAGTTAGTGAGTAAGAAAAATGATAATCAAGACTGCTTGTGTTAGCTCAATTGGGCCTATTGGTGTTTTAGCATGTTGGTTATGGATTTTTATGACTTATGTGAGTGAAAAAGACCTGGGTGGTCCAGTGTCCTGTAGGATCAGACAAATCCATCTGGATGAACGGAACGTACTCCGTTTTAATTTTGTCCGGTTTGACTTGTGTGTGTGCGCGGGCACGTGTGTGGGGGTATTTATGAAAACATATCCTTGGATGATCTTAGAATTTAAGTCATGAGATTATAGAGTGATCTATGAAGACTTTACCTTGTGTCTGTTTACTCAACTAACTGCTGGTATTTGATGAAGTGCAAACGTCTAGCTTAAGGCATTTAACTATAAACCATTAGAGATTTTAGAAAAACATAAATTTAGTATTTATGATATTTGAGTTTGTTTATTGTTGTATATTGTTTCTGTTTTTCGTGAAGGGTAATTTTGTTTTTTTATGTTTTGTTGCGTGGAAAATTAGGCTGCCTGGGTCGCAGGACAGTATGCCCATGTTACCTTTGCAGACCAAAATAATTTCCGTAAAGCATTGCAAAGTGTTGTTTCTGGAATGCGTGATCCAGAGCTTCCTGTTCGTGTGGATTCAGTTTTTGCATTGCGCTCATTTGTTGAAGCCTGCAGAGGTACACATTAGCTATCCTATTTCTCAGACTGTGGATTGTAGGGCCATTTTTATGAGTTATATCACTGTATCAAGTTTCTGATAGCATTTGGCTCCTCTTATGCAGATCTGAATGAGATCCGTCCAATTCTTCCGCAACTACTTGATGGTATGTAGATTTTGAAACTTGTCTTGTTAATGATTGTTATGCAACTCTTTATGTAAATTGAACTTTTGTCTACAGAGTTTTTTAAACTTATGAATGAAGTCGAGAATGAGGATCTAGTCTTCACCTTGGAGACCATAGTGGATAAGTTTGGGGAGGAAATGGCACCTTATGCTCTTGGATTATGTCAAAATTTGGTAACTTAGCTTCTTAACTTCATAATTTTCTGTACTCCAGTAACTATCTGATTGACAGACATTATCCTTCTAATTTCAGGCTGCTGCATTTTGGAGGTGCATGAACAGTGCTGAAGCAGAAGATGACGCTGATGATCCTGGTGCTCTGGCTGCCGTTGGTTGCTTGCGTGCTATAAGCACAATTCTTGAATCAGTTAGCAGGCTACCTCACCTTTTTGTCCAAATTGAACCAACTTTGCTTCCTATAATGCGTAGGATGTTGACAACTGATGGCCAAGGTATACATGCAAACATACGACAATTATAAGATTACTTTGATACCTTTTATGTCTCATTTTTTACTAAATTGCTTCATAATGTTTAGTTCAATATAATATGCATATATCACTTGTTATACTCAATCAAGTTATGATGAGAGTTACCTACAACATGGTTTACACAACCTGAATTAAGCTATATGATTAGCTGCTGGGGTGGAATCACAAGCAGCCCCTACAATGGGGTCTGTGTGAACTTATTTCTAATTGTTAAAAGTTTTTTAAGTCATTGAACTGCTATTGCATTTATTGCCAAACATTTTAATTTCATGTCCTCTACTAACTCTAAATTATTAGTTTTCATTCTTGCTGTACTTTGTTCACTTTCTAATTCAATTCTTATTTCTCTGATGCATTCTACAGAGGTGTTTGAAGAAGTTTTGGAAATTGTATCATATATGACTTTCTTTTCCCCTACAATATCGTTGGAGATGTGGAGCCTTTGGCCTTTGATGATGGAAGCATTGGCAGATTGGGCAATTGACTTCTTTCCAAGTAGATAAACATTTCACTACTGAATCTTTCTTCTGTTACTTTGTAATAAATAATTCATATTTAACGAATGGATTCTGAAATGAATTTATTATAAAGGTTGTTCTATTGTTTGTTTCTCACAAGTTTTTATGGTCATCCAGATATTCTTGTGCCTCTTGACAACTACATATCGAGGGGAACAGCACAATTCCTCTCTTGCAAGGAACCAGATTACCAGCAAAGTCTTTGGAATATGATTTCGACTGTAAGTTCCATATTTGTAAATTTACTCTTTACTACCTGGTATTGAATGAAGCTTTGAGAAAGAAAGAAAAGAAGCTTCCGACATTTTAATATTTTTAATATCCTGGTATATAATGATTCATCAGATTGGTTATTTCTTGCTTCCATTATGCAGATCATGGGAGATAAAAATTTGGAGGATAGCGATATTGAGCCTGCTCCAAAGCTCATTGAGGTTGTCTTCCAAAACTGCAAAGGGCAGGTGGATCATTGGGTTGAACCATACCTCAGAATCACAGTTGAGCGGTTGCACCGAACCGAAAAATCCTACTTGAAATCTCTACTTGTTCAAGTGGTAAGTAGCTAGCAGCTTACTTAGTCTGTTGAAAATTTTGTTTCAATCCTCAAAAGTTCTTTCCTTGTAGGCTATTTGCATGTTCAAATGCCCGATGCCATAGTTTTTTGTTACAAATAGGTTTATAAGATGTGTTTCTATAGCACTGTTACAATATCATTGATGTGAAAATTGCCCTATATGAAGTTTCAGATTCTCACGTAGGATTTGACTGTTAGTACTTGGATTAAATTACTTTGTTATTTCTTCTTTTGAATGTGACTCAGTAAATAACTCTCTATATATACTCCCTGTCCGGAGTAGTGTACTTGGCCAAATGAAGCAGTTTAATATGATAAATTAAGTAAATAACTGTATGTTTATATATCTTTTATATTTATGTTGCCTTTTAATATTGAACTTGTTGAAAAATGACATTACACAATCATGTACCTGATGGACCAATGATAGCTGTATTATAACATCATGCTTCAATTTGCTGTGGTCCTGCTGTCCACAATGTTAGATCACTTGGATGTTTTTGGTATATTTAGGCGTTTCCTTCAATTTTTACATGTAGTACATTGAAGTACGTTTTGGGGTTAACTTGTGATGTTGAGAAATGTAATCTGCATAATTTTGTAGGTTGCCGATGCTCTTTTCTACAATGCTGCATTCACACTTGGCATATTGCAAAAGCTTGGTGTTGCAACCGAAATCTTCAATCTCTGGTTCCAGATGTTGCAACAAGTTAAAAAGAGTGGCACCCGTGTTAATTTTAGAAGGTTTTTGTTCTCACTTGAAATGTGTGCATCTTTCATGGATTTATATTATTTTTGGAATATCATGTTCGCGAATTTGTTGTTCAGGGAACATGACAAAAAAGTTTGCTGCTTAGGGTTGATATCACTTCTTACACTTCCTGCGGACCAATTACCTGGGGAGGCTTTGGGACGTGTTTTCAGGGCTGCCCTTGATCTTCTAGTTGCATACAAGGAACAAGTTGCAGGTCTCTCACACATGATATATGCATGAATTTATATATTTAAAATTATCCAGTCTTCTTTTTAACCTTATCGGGCTCTGCCTGATTCTCTGTTCCATGTCGTTCAAATCATTAGTGTGTTATATAGCTGTGAAATTCTCATGCTTTGTATTATTCCACCCTGGGCAGAAGCTGCAAAGGAAGAAGAAGCTGATGATGATGATGACATGGATGGTTTCCAAACTGATGATGATGAAGAGGACGGTGATGGGTCTGACAAGGACATGGGAGTTGAAGGCGAAGATGGTGATGTTGCTGATAGCAAACAACTTCAGAGATTAGCATCACAGGTGAGAGTTGTATGTACAATAAAGTTTATCATTTTGTTAACTATATCACTTTCATATCTTACTCCTTAAAATATTACCAGCATAAATCTAGATATGATTTTGAACTCTTCAACTTCTATCCATTTAGAAAAACAAATCTTTATGCTAGAGTTCTCAATTGTCTTTGTTACTTCAATCGATTCCTTGTAGAAGACCAAAGTAACCGCCATGGGTAGATGCACTGTGGTATTTTAGAAGTAGTACCGTAAGGGAGTAAAAGTTCTGTTGGGAGGACATTAACCTCCTACATAATTTTTGCCTTGCACTTTTCGCTCTATCTCTCCATGATCTAAACAGAACATCAAAGAAATTATCCTAGGAACTTTTGCGTCTTTTTCTTTGTATTGATTATGTTTTCTCTGATACTGTCACTTTATCTGTGGCTATAAAATATGTTCTGCATTGTCATGGAATTCTTGGTAAGTGTAAAATTTCATGGTGCATTTTCTATATGATTTTGTTTACTCTATCATTACCTGACATTGGACCTTGCAGGCAAAGGCTTTCCGTTCACATGACTCAGACGAATATGACTCTGATGATGACTACAGTGACGATGAAGAGTTACAATCGCCTATTGATGAAGTGGATCCTTTCATTCTGTTTGTTGATACAGTCAAAGGTAAGCAAGCATAAACTCTTAGTCGTTTTAACTTGACTCTTCACTTAACTTGTGACATTGAACTCTCTTTTTTCTCTAACCAAAATTCTGTTCGAGTCTAGTTATGCAAGCATCAGACCCATCGAGGTTTCAGAGCCTTACGCAGACACTTGACTTTCATTTTCAAGCGCTGGCAAACGGCATTGCCCAACATGCTGAACAGAGGAGAGCAGAGATTGAGAAGGAAAAATTGGAAAAGGCGTCAGCTGCTGCTACCTCGTGAACTGTGCATTTGATGCCATGTTGTGGCTCGTATTTTTGCTCACACTCCTAGTTGTTTGTTTATTCCATTCATTTGGTAATGATTTGGACAAGTTCAAGAGTTGTTGCCCAGCCCCATAAAAAAATGTGGCTGGTCTAATGGTCATGGAGATCTGCCAGTCTTTTAGGTTTTCAGCTTCGAAATGCTTCCGTCATTGTATTGTATGTCCCAAGTTCAAAAGAGAAGCAAAATGTTTTTAGCCGAGACGCCAGATCTCCCACTTCCACCGGCACTGTCCATCTAGTGAATCTGTCCGTAGCTATTCTACGGGCATAAGATGCTGGGCTCCACCAGCAGTCTCTGTCCTTTCTCTTCAACTTCATCCTTAAATTTTTGTTGATTGGTCATTTAGAACCCTCTAATGATTTCATGGGTTAAACATGGAGGGTCGCATGCGTATGTATAGGATTTAATTTTTTATTCACTATTATAATTATATGCGGGTGGGTACGGTATGGTATCCACGTGGGAGGTGGCCGGTGGGTGTAATTGTCAAATATTTGTTTTTGTCAAGTCAGTTGTAGGAGTTGAATTCATTGCAGAGGCTTCCTACTTAAGGTAGCTTGCTCCCGGTTGTGTAATACAGTTACGTTTATATACAGTTCAACATATATGAAAATCGAGCCAGGACACTTTTCATTTGTGTCATGGTTTTGAGTTGTTTTATAAAAATATTTCTCGTGGTTAAATTTTCTTTGATATTATAGTATAGTATTCTTATTTTCTGAAGTGAACTTGGTAGTGAACCGCTAGTTATAACTCTCTTACTGTGGATTCTGTATAATGTAGTGTTACGCGAATATGCTTGTGTTTCCCAAAATGTGCTGGAAATGATACTCTCTTGATAGAATTAAGGATTTTTTTTTTTTTTGCAATTTTGCAATTTTGCTGGTTTTTGTGTTACCTGTGGGTGAAAACATTATACTTTGCACTAAGAATATTGATTTCTTGCAGCTAAGCCTTTTCATCGTAGTAAAAACTTGTAGTATTAAGGTTGGAACTTGGTTCTATGCCCGATGCTAGATTTCTTGGGCTGTTCTCTTGTCGATATTGAGTTTGTAAAATAAGAACACATTGTTAAGAGAAACATGAAGCAGGTGCGAGAAACTTGAAGCAGATGCACTAAAATTTGCCTGAGCGTGAGGTTGATATTTTACATCACACTCACTAGATTGGAGATGCCTTAAGAGACTCGAGGGATTACTTTCAAGGCGTACTTTGCCCCGGGCAAGGTATAACTCTCGTGTCTTTGACATAATTCATCAAGGTATGCTCAAGTGAATTTAGTGGTAGTTAAACTGAGTGAAAGACTTGTAGTGAGTGGAGTTGAGAATTCCTTGCTGGGAGGATATCACTTTGAGGCTTAGTTCTTGACGAGAAAGAGGAAAAGTCCTTAAAAGAATATTATTAGGCTACGTTTGGTATGTGAGAATGTAGTGTAATGTAATCATTATTTTAGACTAAAAATGTCATTTTAGTAAGATTAGTCATTTCAACATGCATGTTTGGTACAAAACAAGAAACATGTTTATTCTTGTTTCATATTGCATAATGAAAAGAATATTTGTCAGTTTTACCAAAATACCTTTCAACATGTTGAACATTTCTAATAATGTTATGAAACACATAATAGAATCCAATTTGCACATATAAAACACATAATAGAATCCAATTTAAACATTTTTATTTTTTTATCGATCCTAACTTATACCTTTGTTAAACATAAGAAAATAAGCAGTACGATGTAATTTATGAGAATAGAGAGTTTTAGCATGTGGATGATATATAATAATTAAATATAAGTGCATAAGAATAATCAAATATCAGTGCACTGAAGAAGAAGACATACTAGTCCAGATGGCCGACGATGAGCTAGGTAACTTACGAACGTGAATGAGATATTTCTGCAATTGAACGTATGAACGTGAATATTTAGGTACAAACTTTTCAATTGTTTTGGTTTAATATAATGTGAATTCTAAATTGAAGATAGAGGTATTATCGTAATTTACTCTCCATAATTTTATTTTGGGTTAACCTATAATATATATTCTCTACGTTTTTCATGAGGAATGAATTTTCAAGGAAAATGTAAAATGATTTTTCTTTAAGGAATGACTTGTCTACCCATTCATGGTTCTACCAAACAACCTTAGTATGATGATGACAAAAGTTCGAAGGCACGACACTTTGGTAGGTTTCTTGCTAGTGAATACCTTTCACATTGTACTTTTTATTGTTGTTGGTAAAAATGCGACCAAATATAGAGGTACATAACATTAGATAAGTTGTATTTATAGAAGTCATCGAGGAAGGTACCCTTAGATTGTGTGGTTAGTAGGGTAATGACAAGCGAGAATTTTGAGATACCTCCCAAAAACATTTTCATATTTGGCCAAAAATAAGGTGGAAAATAACGTAGAGTGAATGATGTTGTCTCTTTGACATGGGTTAAAAGAAGACAATAGAGTTTGTTGTCTTCTTTTTCACATGTCTGTATAATTGTTGTGATTTTGTTTAATTCTAAAGTCATGACGGGCGGAGGTGGAAGCTAGTTCCTTGCTCTTGAACTGCACAAGAGTAACACACCATTCGCAAGAGATTTGAGTGTGTGCCCCAAAATTTTTATCGGGTGTAAGTACAAACTCTAAGGGATTCGAACTACACCTAAATAAGGAGGAATATAAGAAAATTATAGAAAGAAAAAAAGTTTCAATATCCATAATGAGGTCCCCTCCTCTAACTTTTAAAAAGGGTATTTATATTCACAAACTAAGCCGATGACGTGGATATATATGGTAGGTTGCTGGTGATGTGAGACTCTTTTTCGGACCCATTATGAACTCGAGATGTGCTCGGACACACCTCCTATGGGCATCGAGCAAGTCTCAAATGTTAAACGTTTCCTCGAACTATGTCTAATTAGGATGGAAAATTGATGAAGTCTACCACTCCAATCAATGTCCTAGTGATCCATCATGATTCGTGAGGTTTCGGAGGCCCCAAAGGTGATTTTGAGCAATGTATGCGTAATTTTGTGTAACTCTTTCAAGGTGCAAGCAGAGGAAACTAACAAACGTATATACAAATGAAATAAAAGAAAGTTTTATATGTCTTTACATTTATAGTTAAATCATACTATCAATTTTGCCCATAAAAAGTGAGTATTATACTCTTGATAACTTAACTACATTATACATTATCAACCTCCAATTCGAAATAGAGTTAACGTTAATTAGGCAATAAAGAAATAGAGAAAAATAACACACTCCGTTTTAGCCAAAATCGCAGAGTGACAACAAAAACGTCCTGCTCTGCTGTGATTGTGAATCTGCTTTGCCTATTAACTAAACGGCGGGAAACACACCAATTGCCCAAAAACCCTCCCTCCAAAACACACCACCGGTCCGCTTCTTCTTCTCTCTCTCTCTAACCCTTCAAAACCCTAACCCTTTCTCTCTCTCACTGCCACGGCTCCACCCGCGCCCACTCTCGGAGAGAAGCAGAAGCAGCACCACTCCTTCTGCTCTCTCGCTCATGGCGGCCACGGCCACCGCCGACGACGACCTCTCCGGCACCCCCATTCGCTACGTCCCCCTCCACCACGTCTACTCCGCCACCTCCCCCACCTGCAGCGGCTCCTCCGCCTTAATGTCCAAGAAAGTCAAGGCTCGCAAGCTGCCACTCCCGCATTTCGACGATCCCGATCGGAAGCCGCTCTCCGATAGGCCACCTGTCGTTCGAGTCTACTCTCGGCGCCCCAAGCGGCTCCGGCCGCCTTCCAATTTCTTCGATTCGGTTATCTCACCCGAGGAGAATGGTCATTTGGATGAGATCAATGGGGAGCGCGAAGAGGAGGGCGAGTCGAAGATCGCTAGGTTGTTGAAGAAGAAGAGGAGGGTTGGGAGCAATGAGCTTGTGAAATTGGGAGTGGATTCTAGTGTTTTGGGCAGTCTCGACGGACCTAGGTTGAGGGATTGCCGAAATAATCACAATGTCAGTGGCGGTCACGTTAGCAACGGTGGCAGCTCGCGGAGAAAGAAGCGCAATTCGGCGGAGAAGGTTGTGTCTGTCTCTGATACAGCTAAAAAATGGCAAAGGTTAGGGTTTAGATTGTTTAACTTTCTGAGCTCCTTTCCAGCATTTTGGTTTAGTTGCTCCTTGTTTAATTTTGCAAATTGGCTAGGGTTACTCATGTTTATGTGTTACTATTTTTTCCTTTGGGTTAACATTTATGACTTGAATAGGTTGAGCTTTCGAGATGTTGATCCCAAATCATTCATCGGATTACAATGCAAGGCAAGCACTTGCTCTGACTAGTTAATTTTCACCTTAGAACATATTTTTCTATTAACTTGGATGCAAAACAAAAAAACTGTCACATTAATACTGTTGAGCCCACTATAGGTTTATTGGCCATTGGATGCTGATTGGTATTCTGGAAAAGTTATTGGCTATAATTCAGAGAGTAACCGGCATCAGGTATGGCTCCTATAGTTGTTTAAGATTTTTATCCTTATTATTTTTCTTCTTTGTATTTGATCATTTGAAATCTTCTCTATATGTCTGAAATTTTTTGGGATTTGAAATTTATAGGTTCCATGTTTGTTAATTATAAAAGATTGATGATGCAGGTTGAGTATAGTGATGGAGACAAAGAAGACTTGATTCTATCAAATGAGAAAATAAAGTTCTTCATTTCTGGTGAGGAAGTGCAGCATTTAAATCTGAGACTCAATGGTAAAGGTTCAGATGATGACAGTGCTCATAACTACGAAGAAATGGTTGTGTTGGCGGCCAGTTTGGATGATTGCCAAGAAGTTGAGCCTGGGGATATCATTTGGGCCAAACTTACTGGTCTGTGCCCCATCTATGTGAAAATTTGTTTTTACTTAATCTAGAGAAAAATTTCCTATCCCCATTTTGAAGATAGAAAGAACATTGAAGTCATTTTGAGATAGTTATACAATGGACCCTCTATATATGTCGGTAGATATGTATTGCATTCTCATCTTCTGCTCTTTTCTGTTATTTACTTTTACTTGAATAACCTTTAATTGTTACCCTAGGGGTTATGCTAGTTAAACCACATCATATACTAGATAAGTGTTCAGGTCAATTTCGTAATGTTCTGGCCTGAACATAACCACTCGGGTATTCATTGACTATAATATAATTATCACGGTAAAATCAGTGGGTTCAGTTGACCTAGAAAAATGATATTCAGTTTGTGGCACTCTGATCTAATTGTCTTATTCAATGGCTATTACTTCCATCTATTTTCAGGTCATGCCATGTGGCCGGCAATCGTGGTGGATGAATCACTCATTGGTGATCATAAAGGTTTAAATAATGCTTCTGGGGGTAGATCAGTGCCTGTGCAATTTTTTGGCACTCATGATTTTGCGAGGTTTGTTATATTATGACATTTGATGGGGGTTTTATGCTTCTTCTGTGGATTAAAAGGTAGGAAATGAACTGCCTAACCTATGTACTTATCACAGGATTAAAACAAAGCAGATTATCTCATTTTTGAAGGGGCTTCTTTCCTTTTACCATTTGAAGTGTAAGAAACCCCGTTTTGTTCGAAGCTTGGAAGAGGCCAAAATGTAAGCGTCTTTGTCTTCATCTCATCAATTACTTTCATATTGAGATATTGTTCTCTTCATTTTCATCATTTGTCTTGCTTATTCTTTTTCTCACAGTGGAAAGATATTGTTTTTGATGTCGTACTTGTAAATCACACTTACATTGCATATTAAGTTTCTATTCTTTCATCAGGAAATATTGTTTTCCTTTTAGTTTATTACAATTGGCATTTTGAACCCTTGTGCCATGCGCTCACAAAATCTATCAAAGTGCTCGTTTAGTATGCAAATAGACCAGGGAAATAGAGTTTCTGTGTGCCTCATTTCCAATCAAGCCCATTATTGGCTATATCATGATTGTTTTATCACTTATAGTTTTGCCTTTGAGGTTTAAACAAGTCCAAACATTGGTTGTCTCGCCTATTGACCAATTTATATATTTCTCAACATATTAAGTGCGCTGAGAGTTGCATGATTTTTCTTTGTTCAGGTCATTTATCCTCCTTCCCACATGTTTTAATGCATGAGCTTCACTGAAATTTTATGTTTTGGAGCATTCTAATAAGTGCAAAAAAAAAAAGTGCAGCTTTATTGCTATTGTTTTTCTTCTTCTCTTTCTTGAATTTGTTGAGATGCAAATGCACACAATTAAATGGTTTTGCTCAGGTATCTGAGCGAACAGAAGCTCCCAAGAAGAATGTTATGGCTTCAAAACGGCATTCATGGTGATGATTCTGAAAGTACTAGTGTAGATGACGAAGAGAACACTGATTCAGACGAGGATTGTGTAAAAGGTGTTGGGATTCAGAAAACATTGGAGGGCCTTAGAAAGTCTCCTTATGTAATAGGAGATTTGCAAATAATAACCCTTGGTAATTTTTTTTGCCCTCCTCCCTTATAAAAGCTAAGATATGATCATGTTGTTTATCATGCATTCCATCACACGTTTCATTATGGATGACTGTGTTCTCATTATTGAGAGTTAAATTTCATAGTATTTAAATGCTTAGAGCAGTTGGATCTATTTTCATTATAGACAAGAAACATTGTACTTTATGGCTCTTCCTTCTCTGTTTTGTATTTTATGTATGTTGGGAATTTTGGGATCCTATAATTTGGTAGTTATTGTTCATCTGTATTTGAAGTAGTAATTTCTGGTTATTTGATTGATGACTGTGCATGCAGTAACTGTACTAACAGGTATGCAATATTATGTTGCAGGCAAGATAGTCAAAGACTCGGAATATTTCCGGGATGAGAAGTTCATATGGCCTGAAGGATATACCGCTGTAAGAAAGTTTACATCAATTACAGGTAGGACAGTTTTAAAGAGTTTCAAGTGTTTTCCAATTCACCCTGATTTCTTTATGATTATTTATTGAGTTATTTTGTGCATGAAAATCATATATCTCAAAACATTTCGTTTTTGGTACTTTGGGAGCTTCAGATCCAAATGCATGTTCCTTGTATAAGATGGAAGTGCTGAGAGATACTGCATCTAAGATTCGACCTTCATTCAGAGTGACATTGGAAAGCGGAGAGCAGGTAAATTTGGCTTAATTGGATGACATAAACCCCAATTCAATGAATCAGTCACTTCTGCTTCCTGTATGTATGCGTGTATCTTTTTGGCTTTCTTTCACATAATTTATCTTACGCTGTAGCCTGAGTTGCTCTTACGCATCATAGATCAATGTACACATTCTCTTATAATATCTTAAAGTTCCAAGCTCCCAAAATGGAATCCCCTCCTTCCTGTAGCACCGGAGCCATGTATTTCACTTTGCTAAATGTTTCTACTGTCACACAACTCTGCTTGGTTAAAGAAGCTGCATTAGCAAAATGCTATACCTAGGAAATGAGGTCCATAACTGAGTAGAAAAATATTGTTATTCTATGGACATGGAGCTTAATCGTCCCTGTGTTCTCCTTGACTATTTTTGACCAGTTAGATTGATCAGTTAACTGATTTTCCCACCCGCTGATTAAATAATATAGTGTTCCCAAAATGAAAATGCATGAGTTTATTTCATTTTCACCCCATCTCAGTGGGCAGTTGCCATTATTTACTTGCAAGTCCCTTGGCAGATTGATTATATAGTGCGAAAGTGGACATTTTTTTCTTTGCTAGTTCCAAAGATGTTTCAAGTCATTTCTTTTATTTGTGTTGCTTTCCAGTTTAGAGCTCGTATTGAATATTCTTTTCCTTGTGTAGTTTAGGGGACACTCTCCATCTGCTTGCTGGAATAAAATATACAAAAAAATGAAGAAGATTCAAAGTAGTGCTTCTGTTAGTGGTCAAGCTGAAGTAGAAAGAACCTACAGATCTGGTTCTGAAATGTTTGGTTTCTCCAATCCTGAAATTCTAAAGCTCATACAGGTATTCCACTCTATGTTGCTGCGATTTAATTTTTAAAATTTTCGCCTGATTTGTATTGACCACTATATGCATTGTTTGCTGCCATGTCTGTCTCTTGTTGTCGCTGATCTACGAAGTTATATTCATTATTAAATATGTTATATTCATTATTGTTTCCATAAATCTAACCTTAAAATCCAAATATAAATATGCGTTTTTAATCGGAATATGTTAAGAAGCCACTTATTTTGGAATTTTTTGTTGTATGGATATTGAATGTGTACTCAGTTTGTTTATTAAAACTGCATGACAGGATTCAAAACAAATATTAACAATGATCATTGGCATTGACAAAGAGCTCCCTTTGATGTTAAAATTGTATGATTAATTGGCAAGAGAGTCTTTGCAAGCTTATACCATGCTTGTTTTACTGTTATTGGAAAGAAAATAAGTTATGAGTTATATGGATTTCCAATGGAGAAAAATAACTGGTGTAATACTTGATTGCCTTAATACCGGACAACTTCTATTTTTGGCTGTTAATGAATCTCGAGTAATTGTTATGTTTTTAATTTTTTGTGCTATCCTGAAAACCTTTTAGAATGCATCCATCAAATTTTCTGTTGACTTGTTGAGTTTGAGAAAAAGACGTTTTGTTTTATCTTGAGTTTCTTTTCTTTGTATGCCTACAATTGATATCTAGTCCAAAATAATTGTCCTTGGTATGGCAGGGTTTATCTAAGTCCAGATCTCCTTCGAAGTTTCCTATGAGCAAGTCAACCTCTCGGAAATATCGAGACCTGCCTGCTGGTTACAGACCTGTTCGTGTTGACTGGAAAGACCTTGATAAGTGCAATGTTTGCCACATGGACGAGGTGAAAAGCAGTTTTTATTCCCACTGCTCGTAACACTTTCTATTTACTTGATATTTGTTATTTTCTTCTTGTTTGATGTGTCTGTTTATATATACTATTATGGAAACTGTTTCCATCCTTTTGAGAACTTTCATTTCTAAATTTCTACTGGTGGAGCATGCCTTTCCATCTTGCACATATTTTCCATTATTGTTTTTAATGAATTTGATGTAATGTAGGATTTAGTTTCACTAACTGATATTTTTCTACCGTCAGGAGTACGAAAACAATTTGTTCCTGCAGTGTGATAAATGCAGAATGATGGTAAGGATTTCGTTACTTCTTTTTCTGAGCTTACATAGTTACATCAAATGTATTGATGGGTGTCGTATAACCACAGTAGTTGATCAACATTTCAAATATACCACTGTCTGTTTGATTGTCTCATTCTGTACTCCTGTTCATAGAACTATTAATTTGTTCATTTATTCCAATTGGTTTTGGTTTTAGCTTCTTGGCACATTATACTTTGGCCTGAAGTACAAAATGTTTGGTTAGGTCCATGCTAGATGCTATGGCGAGTTAGAACCTGTGGGTGGGGTGTTGTGGCTATGCAACTTGTGTCGTCCTGGGGCTCCTGAATCTCCCCCGCCTTGCTGCCTTTGTCCAGTTATAGGTACTTTATTGTCATTAAAGCAGCTTTTTATGCTGTGTCACAAATTACGCGTCTTGAATTTGTGGATTGGCTTTCCTTCAGGTGGTGCTATGAAGCCTACAACAGATGGGCGCTGGGCTCATCTGGCTTGTGCCATATGGATACCTGGTTCGTAGTATATGGTTTCATTTTTTTTCCTGACCTGTAGCTTTGATTTGTTGTTTAACTCACCTTGTCTGCTCCAGAGACTTGTTTATCTGATGTCAAAAGAATGGAGCCCATCGATGGCCTGAATAGAATAAATAAGGTACATTTTGTTGTTTTCACTCTACTCTTCTTTTGTGTTCTCCCCTTTTACTTCAATAAGTATTTTTTTTTTCTTATTTCGTTTTCATAGCTTATGGAGAAACATTTAGTGGTTGATAAATAACAAGGACAAATTATATCTCTAAGCTATGACACATGGAGACTCTCATCTTCTCAATGTATCACGTATCCGGCACTTGGACACTCTTTGGATATGTGACGGACTCTTGATTTTATATGTTCCCCCTTTTTTTAAATTGACACTTTACACATCCCTCTTTTTTTTCTAAGAATGAATCGATCGAACACGTGTCCGATACTCCAGATCAAATTGACAAGCATGATGACAAAACATTAGGGCATACAAACGAATGTAGACTTCTCATTTGTTTTCCTATATTTATATTTTTCGCATTCTCATATTTAAGAAAAATCAATTTCAATAACAAATAAATTTGTCTTTTTTCTCAAGAAATTATTGACGACCATTTCTCTACATTTTTTTAATTCTACATTTCTTAATGATATCTTCATATCTATGCATGATTTATAAATTATATGCACTTCTATAACAAATATATTTATTACTGAACGTATAACGTATTCTTAACGCATTGTCTTTGATTTTATAAAAATTGTGCGTCGTTGTATCCGTATCGTGTTGTGTCACGTATCTCGTATCCATGTCTATGTAACATAGTCTTTAAGGGGTAACTTTCAGTTTTGAGGGGAGGGAAAGGGAAGAAAAGCATCCATCTCAAACATCCTCAATGAAAACTTTGAACTCCCAAAGTTTACCATTTAGCCCAACTTTTGAATTTATTGTTGCCCATTTATGTTAACTTCTCTCCTAGGATATATTAGTGTAGTACAGTAGAAGATTTATTCATAAACCCAACTCAATTTTTAGTGGAAGTAGAGTCACTAACCTCTCCTTTGCTTCCTATTGAAACAGACAGTAAGCAAAGTTGTTTTGCTTTATATCTACTCTATTCTAAATCCACTCATGTTTGTATATGCGAACAGGATCGTTGGAAGCTATTATGCAGCATCTGCGGTGTTTCATATGGTGCTTGCATCCAAGTAAGCTCATTACTAATAATAATAATTAATCAAGTTTAGTTTTAACGGTTTTCTTTCTTCTTTTAAAATCATCTTGTTAACTCTTTCATTCTGAAAAGATTAAATTCAATGGATCCTATCAAACCATGTCAATATTTTGAGTTTTTTATAATGTCAGAACTTTGCTGGAGTTAATTTCTTATCCTTTTTCTGTTTTAATAATGATTTCCCGAAATGATTTTACAGTGTTCAAACAATATATGTCGGGTAGCATACCATCCACTCTGTGCACGTGCTGCTGGTCTTTGTGTTGAGGTATTCTGTCTCTTCATTATGTATATTTTTGGATGTATCATCATCATTACAAGAATACATTCACTAATTTACAGTGCAAACTATCCAAAATATATGGTGATCACTTCTGGTAATCAAGTATAAATGTATATGTTATTTGCTCTTTTTGATATCATTTTTGTATCACTGTAATTATAGTAGTATTACCATGTCAGTATCTTGGTTTATTTAGCTTATTTACTCTTATTTTATTTTGTTTTCTTTATGATTATGTAGCTCGAGGATGAGGACAGACTCTATCTCCTTTCTGTGGATGATGATGAAGAAGATCAATGCATTCGTTTACTATCCTTCTGCAAAAAGCATAGACAACCATCCAATGAGCCTTCTACCATTGATGATCGGATTGGGCAAGTTGATCGTCGGTGTTCTGACTACAACCCATCACCTAATCCATCCGGCTGTGCTCGCACTGGTATTTTGTTAAAAATTCAGCGTACTCTTTTTGTTGCATTCGCTATTACTGAATTGTTTTGTTATCTCACAACTTTCTTGTATTGTACTACCCGTGTTTCATAATAATTGTCATTCTACAGTTTTTCACACAAATTAAGAAGTCATGTGAAATGCATTCATTAATTATTACTAGTATTAGTGATAGATATTGTACTTAGGAATATAAAAAGGGCATGATCGAAAAGTGGAGTGGCCTTTTATCTTCAAATGATAGAATGACGTTTATTTTGAAACAAATTTTACTTGCTGGAACACTTATAATGAAAAGGAGGTAGGTATTATTTATTTTGTTGTCGAAATTGTTGATTGGTTATTGGAAATGTTGACCTAGACTTGTGTTCTATTGGTTACTTTTTTTTTTCTTCCCTAATATTACTTCGGGGCTCTGAAGGAGGAGAATTTTCCTTAAGCACCTGGTTACTTCCTGTGAAAAGAGAATTCATGGTTGCTCGCCAAAGTTTATTCTTCTTCTGTTAATGATGAATATTTAATTAAAATCTTTTGTTGAATTTTTTCCCATTGTTATGTGTTTTAGGCTATTTAGTTGAGTTTGTTGGACTGATTAGTAACCTTTTTTTTTTTCACTCTTGGCAGAGCCTTACAATTATTTTGGGAGAAGAGGAAGGAAAGAACCTGAAGCACTTGCTGCTGCATCTTTGAAGCGCTTGTTTGTGGAGAATCAGCCTTACCTAGTTGGTGGGTATAGCCAACATGATTTATTAGGTAGCACATTGCCTTCAAAAGGAGCAGTCAGTAATAAAGTCTCCCTTCGCCTCCAAAGGATTAGAAGTGCTCAGCTTGATGCTCCAAACAACATGAATTCTATGGCCGAGAAATATAAATACATGAGAGAGACCTTCCGGAAGAGACTAGCATTTGGTATGTATTCTTTTTTCATTTTAGTTAAGAGAATGACCGGTGATTATCATGGCATTAAAATTCTATATTTCTATTGTCTTGAACATTTTCAGTGTTGTGAAGGTTATGACATTTATTTGTACTTGTGAATCCTTAAGCGACTAATAGACATCTCTTTAATCATTTCTCTATTAAGAGTCCTTGTGGTGGGAGGATATTATTATGCAACTTAATTTCACATAATATGAATAGTGAAATTTAAAATACTATTGATTTTAGCAATCATCTCATGCTGTTCAATCTCTCTGGAAGTTCTAGGCTTCTCAACTGCTTCAATGCCTTATTTAAAAATGTTGTGTCGCATCTGCTTCATGTCTACCTTCTGCAAGTTATTTGTGTGGGTGGGTGGCGTTTGTGTCTGGCTATAGGGAAATATGTGCGTGTATAGGTTCATCTCTGCTTATATGACAATTCAAAAATTTCTCTACAGGGAAATCAGGAATACATGGATTTGGCATCTTCGCAAAACACCCACATAGGGCTGGGGACATGGTAAACTAATTATATTTCTGACACAGTATATTCCTTTGTAGAAGCATATCATTTCTGAGACATTGTACGCGCCTATCCTTGTAGGTGATTGAATACACGGGTGAACTTGTCAGACCTCCTATAGCCGATCGCAGAGAACACTTAATCTACAATTCCTTGGTGGTAAGTGTTTTTAAATTATTCTCATGGGTGTGCTCATAGTATTCGCTGTCATTGTATGGTTTTTACCTGTAGGGTCGACATGATCGACTATGCAATTTTTTACCCTATCTGTAAGAGTAGATGTTAACATCAACATATACATTTGAATACATACTATGAATCAACTATGCATGTTGGGTGCTGGCATGTGATATGAGAGAAAAATGGAACTAGCTATTGATTACATTTTCTCGTGCAGGGTGCTGGGACTTATATGTTTCGAATTAATGATGAACGAGTAATTGATGCAACAAGGGCAGGAAGCATTGCTCATCTGATTAATCACTCTTGTGAAGTATGTATCATTCTGCTTTAAAGTACTTATAGGTTCCATCAATGTCGTCACAATTCTTTTTAATGCACAATTTATCGTTAATTTTAGAGTATGCCAGTGTGTAGCATTCGAAATATTAAAAGAATATCTATTATAATCGTGATTTAATCATAGCTGAGGTTTTACAGGGACAGTTTAATAGATGGTTCATAGTCCATACTAACATTATGATTTTGAGCAAGATTCATGAGGGATACTGCCGTTTTTAAACTTTGTGATAAATAGAAGTTAGATTTAATCTATTTTGATGTCTTGGAAAAACAAATCATCTATTTTAATTGTGTTTTAATCATAGTGAAGTTTATGAAGATAATATAACAACCACACTACCACAGAGGTTAAAAGGTGTTTTTTTTTTTACTAAACTTATGTCAAGTTTAGATTAATTTTTGATGTCCCATTTTCATGTAATGTTTGGATCAATTAAAGTGTGAGAATGGTAATCATTTTCATTCAAATTGTTGTTATTGAGTTAATATTTAAATGAAATCGATCAAATTATTCACACTCCAAAAAAATATTTAAATAACTATGCAAAAAAAATGTCACATATCATTTAAGATTGGACTTGCTGAAAATATATATTTAAAATCAATATTCGGTATTAAAATATCTAAATTTGCTCATAAGTGCATTTTTTGTTGCTGTGAAACGGAGTCCGCAATTGTATTCCCTTGACAATTTACAAAAGATTACTCCAATCGGACATTCGATCAAAAAGTTATGAATTTTTTAATCTTGTTTTCTCTATATTTCCAGATTTTTTGCGCGCGCGCGCGCGCACACACACACATATATGCATTGAGAAAAAAAAAAAACTCAATCATGTTCCTCTAAAATTTGTACATGAAATGAAAAAAGAATAAGCATCCTAACCGGACATTCGAACACGAGGTTATGAATTTTTGAAATGTATTGTTTCATAAAAGATGAAATGGGGATTCTCATCTTAAGTGGGAATCATGTTAATGGGTAAGGGAGTGAGGGGTATTAAACTATTAATCCAAACACCATCAATAAGGATCTCATTCCCATTCTCAAACCAAAATTCCTAATCCAAACGCTACCTTATAATTATGAGCAGTGATTCACGAGAGTCAGTCCACTGCCATTTTCAAAATTTTGATTAGAAGTTGGATAAGTTGGATTTCATTTTTGTTGTTGTCGTTGTCTAAGTATAGTAGTGACTGTATTGGCTGCTAGCTTTATCTTGTCTGAAACATTCATTTTTATTTTTTGATTTATAGTTACTTGTGAATCACATTTCTCTTATAAAGTTTGCATCCCACAAAATTTCTCGATCCTGTGGCATTTTTTTAGAATTTATATAATTCTGGAACTGTACTGTAAACGTTACCTAACTGCTGTTCTTGGTTATATACTTTGAAGTTAAGATGTAGAGAAGTTTAGTGTTCGTGCTAATTTCACCCTTTGTTATTGTATGTTGTGATAGAAAGAATGACTCAAATGTTTAGCATACTGATTCCTTGTCTGTTGTCTTCATGTTTTATGCAGCCAAATTGCTATTCAAGAGTTATAAGTGTTAACGGCGATGAGCATATAATCATATTTGCAAAGAGAGACATTAAACGTTGGGAGGAACTGACATATGATTATAGGTTCTCCTTAAGTCCTGTATTCCATGCATTTTTCTTGCTCTTTTTCTTGGGTTGCTGACTTCTTTTACTTGACAGGTTTTTCTCAATTGATGAGCAATTATCTTGTTATTGTGGCTTCCCAAGATGCCGAGGTATAGTTAATGATGTTGAAGCGGAGGAGCAAGCGGCAAAGCTACATGCACCTCGTAGAGAATTGATTGATTGGAATGGAGAATGAGAGAGAGGTAAAGAAACAATGTATTTATCTATTTTGTCTCTTGTATATAGTTTATTCGAAAGTTGTGTCTATTTGATAGTTGGATTCCAGATAGATTCTCTGCATGACATGAGAAGTTGAGAACACTGTAAATCCAGTCCAGTTCTGCCATGTAGGGATAATGTTCTTGTGCAACTTGTATTGATAATTGCAAAAACCCAATTTTTTGTTTGGTGTGTCACTAGTCATCTGTGCAGATTGATTCCAGTCATTGGTTTTCATCTTTTCTACCACCATCTGGTTTCCATTCATGGAACCTAGGTAATAAGAGTTTCTATGTATAGAAGTTTTCTAGGGCTAATGTCTTACGGCCTCTTTAGTCTTCAATGTAAACATAAAAGTCATTTTCCTTCCTCTATATCAGAGCTGGCTACCACTTTTCCATTGGGTCTACTCGTGACTCTTAGTCATCTTTTTCATGACTGCCTCCTCTTCGTTGTCTGTTTGTTGCTTTTGTTAAGAACTCTACATTATCTCTTTGTACTGATTGTTTTCCATTTCCTTTGTGCAGAAGTATACCTTTGTAAAAATATGCCCAAGTGAGATTTTTCTGAAGACTGGTCATTCCCTTCCAACAGTTTGCTCATCATTGCTAAGCCATTTTGTCGAGGCAGATAGGGTCATAGTCCGTCCCATCTTTTTTCTGTAACATACAATAGCAAGTGGTTTAGCGTCCTTTGCTCAAGCTGCTTCCTCTTCTTGGTTGGAACACATTGTTTTTAGGGAGATATTATGATTATTCATGATGATGGTTAGATTCTCAAGTTGAGAAACTAAGATACTTTTGGTCCTCATCATTAATCCAGCCCTTTGTAATCTAGCATTAGTTTAGGTACACAAATGTTTATGATTACTTCACCCCTTGTAAAACATTTAAAATGTTGTAAACAAAACCATTTATCTATATGTTATATGTATATGTTCCAAGCTTTCAGTTTGTATTGTTATTTTCTCTCTAATCTTCCATTTTATAACTCTTTTCATTTTTTCTTGTGCATTTGTAACTATTCATAGCTGATGGAGGTCTTCTATAAACATTTAGGACATTTTTTAGGTGTGTGAACAAGAAAATACATATAACATTTTCTTTTTTGTGGCTTTAATCTTATCAATCATGCATAGATCTCTCCTCACTGTAAAGATCATATGCTTCGTTGCATGAACAAAGACATCTTTGTTAACTATTTAGATCTGGACCATCTGGTATCTTGCTTTTATATGGAAATAATGTCGTGCATCAGTGGTCTCGTAGATGTTTATTGGCATTCATAAATGTCTAGTTATGGGGCAGTTTAGCAGATGCAACCTGCACTGTGACTAATATTCTGCATTTTAATGACTGAAACCAGGAGGCACTATGGACGGGTTTATCGACTATAAGAAGGTGAACTAATTTCATTTTGGTTGCTGTTGAGGTAGGTATGGCTGTAGCATAGCAAAGATATATCAGAATCCATTGTAGTATTTTTGGTTTTTTGTTTTCTGTGCACTTCTCTTGAAAATATTGAATATAAAATTTACCTTAATATATGTGAACATCATAATATCCAGTACTTTTTTCATCACTTGTGCACAGTTTTTGCAACTCTACATGCCAATATGTGAATGCTAGTTTAGGAACCTATGAAAGTATACTGACAGTTTTTGGATTTGCAGTGTATTCTCTTTAAAGTAAATGTTCTAAATTGGTTGGAAAAAATTGTTGATACTGATTTTTTGGGTGAAATTATTTGTTGTATTATTATTCTGTACATTATAAAGTACACATATGTTTGATAATAAAATCTGAGTTATTGGAGATCAGTACATCACTTTTAGCCATTTGATGGTGGAGCTTACTCAATATTGGTGTTTGTTAATCTGTATAAATGTAACTTAGTAGACTAGGGAGTTTATTTTCATCTCTTATACAACTTAGCTCTGTTTTGCAGCATTGATGGTAAATGTAATCTTATTTCATGCTTGGCCTAACCATCTCCATCAGCAATTGAAGACATTCACTAGGCTGCCAAAAGGATTCAACCCAATCCATTCTGTCGATCTGATTGGCCTAGCCCATATAAGTGCTGGGTCGTCTCAGCCACGCCAAGCAATCCGTCTGCTCGCCTGTCAAGAAGAGATGAATGTCAAACATCAGCCTTCCTACGATTTCCATGCTAACCATAAGAAATCAAGCTAACATATTGGGTATGACCAGCCACCAACCACATTATGGTTAGTCCTAGACCTCTCACATTGTAAAAAATGAGTAAAAAAAAAAACACTTTTATGCTCACCCGTTTCCATCAACCCTAGGAGATAGTAGGCATAGTGCAGATGCTTGGTCACTGCACCGGTAAGTTTCACACGGAAAGCCTATAATCTAGCTCTAGGCACTGTCTTGGAGATTTTTTTCTCCATTTCTCTAAGCCAAGAGGGGATGTAGCCGAGTGGATCAAGGCAGTGGATTGTGCGATTCCCGTGGTTTGCCACAAGCCTAGTGCTAGTAAACCAGCTCCCCAACCTCTATGATGTGGCACTCCCTTGCAGGTATAAATCTCTCCCCTATGAAAAAAGGGTACAATGTGGGTAAAGTATTCAAACTCTCTATGCATCTATTTATTGCTTTGAAAGTATATCTATCAAGTGTCTAACTTGATCCTTGGAGGTTCATGTGAGGAGTGAGGACATCCCTGACTTACTAATCTTGTTTCTTGTTCTCAGATATCAGACACGCGACAGCTCGACTGGAGGAGGACTCCACCATGGTATTTCCGTACAGCTGATCTCTTTTCGGTGCATCACTGGTAATGTATGAAAGGATCATAATCTAAAATGTGCAGCCACCCTGTGCTTATTTTGAAACTTTCTGTTCAATGAGCTATTAACTGAAGTTATTCAAGTTAGTTGTAAATAGATTTGTTCAGAGTAAAGAGCTTTCAGATACGCTGATTAACTGATCTTCCTGTCCCGATAAACACAGCCAAATAGACGGTAGGTCAAGATTTCCGGTGAGATCATCAAAGAGCTGCCAGAAGAGTGAAGCACTCTCATCACTTGGTTTGACCTTTGTCAGGTAAATGTTGTCCTCTGTTGGTTTATTAAAACAAGTATTAGAAGTCATTACTGTTTCTGTCTCTGCATGTTTCTTCATGATAACACTCAAAACGTTTCTACAGAGTTATTTTTGAATGTTGAACTAAACTGCTGCTAGCTATGAGTTGTCACTTGTCACCAATGTTCTTGCATTGATATTTCTAGGAACACTGACTGCACAATTGTAAACCTTGTCTACGTTTTATATATATGATTTCATTTATGTTGAAGTAAACTAATATTGCTGTGCTCAACAACCAAATACTAGTTTATATGCGACTACTATATTTCCATTCGATGAACCTTGTGACGTTTTTGTCATGGGATCTCGAATTCACGCATATTGGATTCTGTAACTCAACTCACATCATTGCCTACCAAACACTTGGGACCGTGGCCACCAACATTGTCATTCATGACTTGACACATATTCAATTATAGATAAGAATCATATAACTTTGGCTTGCGTACCTGCACAACATAACTGATAGAATACATGATCAAGCAACTACATGACTGCAAAATTCAACTTCGAAAACACATTGATGGTTGTTAGTAAACAAAGTGCAAATAAACTCTCTCTCAAAATCTATAAGCACGATACATAACCAAAAAGAACATAAAGGGGTCTCGAAGACATGTCCCACCAAAAAATGTGATAGTGTTATACTCTCAAAAACATAGACACAAACCATCCATGCCACCAAATAATCATTGGAAGACTCGAGCACTACTTAATAAATGTGCTACTTCTTGAATGGGCATGTAACAAAACTGATTCGACGGACACTCTTTGAACTACTTGAAACAAGAAGCCCTCACGTGCGTTTGACAATGTAACACAATGTAAGTTTAAACCAACCTTAGTACTTCAACTGAAATAAGTTAAAATAACATACTAACCGACTAGAGTAGATGAAGTAGAAATGAAAATACATGCACTAAAGCGAAGAGATTCTTGAAATCTAAGTCAGATCCAAATATTAGGTCCTCCTTAGCAATCGACGGGATAGCGTGGAACATCATCTCTCGTCCTTTTGTTTGACTAACAGTGCAAGAAAGAGAAGATAGAACATGATTTACATAACAACACATTTTCTTTTATGTCATGACAGTGTTCCCACATTTCAACTTCAATGTCTTTACCTTCCTTTTCCTCTCTTCCATTTATAAAAAAAGAAAAAGAAAAAAAGTCACGAGTGGTGTCAACTTCAAGACCAGTTCACCACTCACTCAGACTCTGTTTGAGAGAGAGAGAGAGAGAGAGAGTTGAAGCTGAAAATCAAACCAAAGCATAAAAAGAATGGTGTTGAGGACGAAGGAAATGATGTCTCTGATGACACCCTCTCTCACCTTCCTTCTCCTTCTTCTTTCTACCACCGTCTCTGCCAACCACGGCGTCTTCAGCGTCAAGTCCAAGTACGCCGGCCGCCAACGTTCCCTTGCTGCTCTCAAAGCTCACGATGATCAACGCCAGCTCCGGATTCTCGCCGGCGTCGATCTCCCCTTGGGCGGCTCCGGCCGTCCCGATTCCCTCGGGTTCGTCTTCGTCCTCTTCCAGCAGCAATGACTCTCTCTCTTTTTGTTGCTGATTGTCTGTGTTACTGTGCGTGGTTGTGCCCTAACGGTTGTTTCTGCGTGTTGCAGGCTTTACTATGCGATAATTGGGATTGGAACGCCTCCGAAGGACTACTACGTGCAAGTGGATACAGGGAGTGATCTTATGTGGGTGAATTGTATTCAGTGCAGCGAATGCCCCAGAAAAAGCTCTCTCGGGGTAGTTTTTTGTTTTTGTTTATGTTTTTTTCATCATCTGAACATATATTTCCTTTTCTAGTTCATGTAAATTTGAAAGAAAAAGAAGAAGAGAGGCATGGGAGAGGTTATTAGTACACACAACAATCTATCATTTTTTGTGACAATAACATGTTGCGGATACCCCACTTTTGGAAAAAATACCTCAGCTGTTTATGGAAATACTCTGTAGTTGACAACTTAAAACCTGTCCAAGAACTGACTCACCTACCCTATTAGCTCAGAAGTGAGATTTTCTATGATAAGAGTATAGGAGCACACTAACTTTTTGGTTCTACATCTTTTGGAGCTTAAAAATGAGCCTCATATTTAAGAATTTGTGAGGCTTTTGCCTGGATAACCAAAGAGCTGCATGGTGATCAGACATCTGTTGTTCAAAGCTTAGTGTTTACTGGGATTTTCTCCAATATCACAAATCTACCCAGCTTCCTTGCTCAATAATTCACTCCATCCTTATTTCAGTATATGCTGCATTTTTTTCCTTTCAAGCTAAATTGTCCATTGATTGTGACAGATAGATCTTACATTATACAATATAAAGGATTCACATACTGGGAAATTGGTTTCCTGTGATCAAGAATTTTGTTCGGAGATAAATGGTGGTTCATTAACTGGTTGCACAGCTAATATGTCATGCCCATATCTTGAGATATATGGAGACGGGAGCTCCACTGCAGGATACTTTGTGAAAGATGTTGTAGAATATGATAGAGTGTCTGGAGATCGGGAAACCACATCAGCAAATGGAAGCGTTATATTTGGGTGAGTTTTAGGATTATGCCTATTTAAAAAAAGGACATGTTAGGATTTTCGCTGTGACGAACTTTAATATTTAAGCTATAATTGGATATTGGAAAAGTTTAGTAAAAGAAAATGGGAGGTAAAGATTAGTTAGAAATTAGTCTACCTTATTAGAACTTTGATCTTCCATTTTTACCTTTCCCCCAACTTTTCCTAGATTGAAACCCAGTGGTAGTATATATGTTATTTAATTATGATTTCCTTGATTTGTATTTAGTGTTAGGCAATTGTAGCAGTCATATTTTTGGGTTTTTGAGTTTTACCAAAAAGGCTTGACATGATAGTTTTCAAAATTTCTCAGCCTATGTATGATGGTTGAAGGGAAGTGTTTATATATTTATACTTCAAGGCTTGTGCACACACATGTATTTTTTCACCTTGACTAGTGAGTGAAGATGGAATTCAAGCTTAAGTTGATTGACGAACCCAGGCCTGTAGTACAACTTCCAACAGAATATGTGTGGAAAACATGGCTGCTAGGATCAACTTTTATTCATCAAATACTAAAGACAGGTCGATTGTTGTTTTTATTTTTTTTATGACTTCCTCTAGTGCCTCTTTATTTGCTTCTTTGTAAAAAAATTCCTTTGAACACTACCTGCCAATGTCTTTCTCAGAGCTCTCTATCTCTCTCTTTATTTATATATATAGACACATATATGATTTTAGTAGTGGTGCTGTTTTTTATTTTTGCATAGGTGTGGTGCCAGACAGTCAGAGGATCTAGGTTCATCTAGTGAGGAAGCCCTTGATGGGATAATTGGTTTTGGAAAGTCAAATTCATCAATGATTTCACAGCTAGCTTCGTCTGGGAAAGTGAAAAAGATATTTGCACATTGTCTAGATGGTACAAATGGAGGCGGAATCTTTGCTATTGGGAATGTAGTCCAACCAAAAGTAAACACGACTCCGTTGGTACCCAACCAGTACGTAATTTCTTTGTGTGAATAATTTATTTCCTATTTGTTCAGTGTTTTTGTTATTGGTTTCTGCCATAAGTTTGTCCTTTCAGGCTTCTGCGTATAAGATCTTCTTGTTATTTTTTCTCATTATATGACCTAAAACTTTGGTTTTGAGGAAGAAATGTGCTGTGTGGCTCTTGCTGATGAGTGATAGCTTCTTTTAACTACCTTAGCTGATTTAGTGAATGAATGATTATGGTCTAACTAAAAGTGTAGCTCTTTACATCATGAATTTTTGTTTTGTTTGTTTCATCCTGAAGCTAATCAGAAGAGTAGCATACACTCATTGACCTATGAGGGAAGGTCGTATGGTTTTTTCCCTGCATGCTCATATCTACATTTCGACAGTTCAAAACTACTGCCTGTTTAGGTTTATCTCATGCAGATATTTCACTCAGTTTGGATGATCACCAAAATTATATTTGTTGACTCTATGTTTCATATGATTATTATAACTATGGTGGCTATCTTCAGGGTCATAGTTAAAAAGATGTTATAGTTTCATACCTATAGGGTTCATTATAAATCGGCCTGGCTTGTAGATGGAAGTAGTTTTGCTGTATGTTGACAATTATTTTGGACAAGCTGCCCTGTTAGATATGCATTTTAACAAACATTTTCTTGTATAACACTTCAAGTAGTCCGTTGAACTTAACTAATATCTTAATATAACATTTGTAGGCCACATTATAATGTCAACATGACAGCAGTTCAAGTTGGCCTTACTTTCCTAAATCTTCCTACAGATGTATTTGATGTAGGAGACAAAAAAGGGACAATCATAGACAGTGGTACAACTTTGGCTTATCTTCCGGAGGTGGTCTATGAGCCATTAGTAAGTAAGGTATGTGATGTATCAGATTTTTTTTTTAATTACTTTTGGGGATTATCTTTAAATGTCACTTACTTGTTTTAATATTATTCATTAGATAATCTCTCAGCAGCCTGATTTTAAAATTCATACTATTCACGACGAGTATACCTGCTTTCAGTACTCTGGAAGGTATGGTGCGAACTGTATTGTCATATGTGAACTGTATTACCTGAATTGGTAGAAACTAAGAATACTGTTTTCTTGTCAAACTTTGGAAATTACAGTTCTGGCCTTCTAGGTATGAATATTGGGTTTAGTTTCTATAGTTCTTATTATTGAAGTTTATCAATCAGCTTTTTGAAATTCCTCAACTTGACAACCACTCGGTCAATCGGCTGCTGGTGGTACTGGTAAACCTTATAATGTGTGAAGTGTGAACATACTACTATAAGTTCAGATCAGTCATTTTGATTTCGTTTTTGTGGAGGTGTGAGGGCAATAAAGGTCCCATGTGCAGGTTTGATCACATACTAGAGGGAAAGAAATAGATTCATGACTAGGACATATGATTCCTAATCCAGTTTCAGGAACACATGAGCATATGGTTGTATCTGGGTATCTGATATTAGAATAATTTCATAACAGATTAGCAGTCTTAAACAGTAAATCTAGTTTGAACTAACATGATTTAAAGAAACAACAATCTGATTGGATTGAGAAAGTAGTGGTGCAATGATTTCAACAAAATACTAATATGATATGGAAAACATGGAAATATGAGCATCTGTTACAAGCATGTTTCCTAAATGTGCAAGTATTTTCTTCCACACATGGACTGTTACAGGCATGTCCATCTGCAAGCGGGCCGGAGACCACAAGGGAAGGAAACATAAACGGGCTCATGCATGGATCAAAACCAACTCTGATACCTTATTAAATTTTATAATGGGCTACATATAATGACTTGGGCTTCCACTACTAAAAGGTCAACCTTGTTAGTAAGGTTTGACTTTCACCATTATATTTAGCTCATCCACATTATATTTATCAGTAAGACACTTCATAGTTGAAGTTTGGGAGCAAGATTCCGGTGGTGAGCTCTTACGTATGAATCTGAGAAAGATAAATGATGTCTGATTTCCTTACTCGTATTACTGCTCAACACCATATTTGATGCTTTCCACTTGGTTTATAGACACACTTCAAACATATTATCATATAATTCTTTTTTATTTTATTGCAGCCTTGACGATGGATTTCCAAACGTAACTTTTCATTTTGAGAATGCACTTCTCTTAGTAGTTCATCCTCATGAGTATTTATTCCCCTTTGTAAGTATGTTGAGCTGTAAAAGTTCATGAATTCTCATCAATTATGTCATTATAGTAGGCTTTCAGCTGTTTCTCAGTCTATGTCACGAACCTTTTTTGTGGCCCCTTAAATTGCTTTACTTTTTTCATGGTGAATGGATTTTATTCTTTTCATAATATCTTTTTCAAAGTTGAGGACCTCAAATATCAAGTTTATCTACAAAATGAGTTTCAACTTGTGAGGTTTGGTTAGCCAGCACTTTCCATTTGATTTTTTAGTTTTAAATATGGCATATAAGTTAAAATTGTTATTGTTATCACAAGTTGTAGTTAGATGGCGAGAAAGTAAAATCCTATCAGTTGATATATAAGGATTTCTTAACCTTGTTCTCCATGGAAAGTTATATTTCTTTGTATGTGTCTAGTTGTATAGGGATACAAAATGCAGGATAGTCCACACCTTACCATTTGACTTCCCCAACCCTAAGGAAACATCATTTGCCTGCTCTTTGTTTCACCACCTCACTTATACTTGGGGTTTGTTATAGATCATAAGCTGCCTTTTGCACTAGCTTAGACATCCTATTTGACCTTCCTAAACTTCGTGAAGAGAGTGACTCAGACACAAGCACATTCTCTTGTTCTTTCATATGCTGCATTTGCTATATTCAATTTCTAGATATTTACCAATTAGCTTATTTTCTAATTTGTTATCTGCAGGAGGATTATTGGTGCATTGGCTGGCAAAATAGTGGGGTGCAGTCCAGGGATAGAAAAAACTTGACCCTTTTAGGAGGTACTACACAGTACTTCACATAATTCATGATATTTTGTTAGTCAGTAGAAACTGGTCTAAATTTTTTTGTCTATCAACATGAATATTGAAGTTAATAAACTTGATAGACCTGAACGGTGATAATTTTCCATTTGCAAAAGTTGTAGATCCATCATGCATGATATTCTTGTGTTTATCCATTTCTTTGGTCATTGCAGATTTGGTACTTTCAAATAAGCTTGTCATGTATGATCTTGAAAATCAGGTCATTGGATGGACTGAATATAACTGTGAGTACCATGTCATTTTAACTCTTTGAATGCTTGGTTTTTCTTCAGTATGTTTTACTGAAATCGTATAATTTGAAGTCGTTACTTGCTTCATTGTCTGTTTTACTTTCTGCATTGTTATCATATATAAGTATTTTCTGTTCCCTTCCCTAGTTTTTGGTGATCATGTCCGGTTTCCTGATGAATTATAAAATCGTGCTGTTTCTTTAGAGAGGTTAGATCCTAATAGCGACAAACTTACACTGATTATGTATGATAAGGAGCTAAGCCTGGAGTCATTGGTTCAGCATCTCATGCACATGCTATTTAGTTCACAAGATTTGAAACTTCTTGGCACTGGAAAAATATAGATTGAATGCTGAAGAGTTGCCGAGATTTTTTTCCTAAAATTTTAAAAATAAGTTCAGATTCACTAGGGTTGAATAAAAGAAAAAAGAAGCTATTATAGGTCTCAATATGGGGCAGGTAGTTTAATGTTTTATATCCCAAAACTTGGAGACTACTAAACTATCTTGGTTTTGGATGTTCACAATTCTGTTTGTGTAGGACTTAGCTTTAAGAGTTTGGAGAGTTTAAATTAGTTTAGACTAGTTTAACTAAGTCGTAGGTCACAAACTTAAGATTTACACAATCACTGGGGCACTGCTACAGTTTGTGTTAGTCAAATTATTCAAATATCAAATAAGACCTAACAAGCTTTCTAACTGATAACAGTATTCAGCAAGTGCAAAAGGTAATGGTTCATATAAAGTTTGATTATTACCTCTTCCTTTCTGATGAACTTTCCACGTATAATTTCAGGTTCTTCAAGCATTAAAGTGAGGGATGAACAGACTGGAACAGTACACTTTATAGGTTCCCACTATATTTCTTCTGCGTTCAGTTTGAATGCCAAAAGGGTTATAATTTTGTTGTTGATTACTGTGCTGCTTCAAACGTTAATATGTTGAACCACAACTAATGCAACATATCAGTGGTAAAGAATTAAAATAAAGAATAGTAAATCCGAAAGAAAACGAAGGTTGTAGGTTTTACCTTTGTATTTATGCTCTCACTAGTAGACAAGGGGTCGTACTTGATTGATATCATCGTACTAAACTTTCGCTTGGGTTACTTTTTTTATTCCCAAAGTGAAGTTGATTTGTAAAAATGTGCTTACGACCTGTCAAAAGTGTACATGGTTTTAGATTGTGTTTAATTTATGATTTGGCATGCATTTTTGTTTGTTATTTTTGTTTTAAATCAATGGTGGTTCATATAGAATTATATGATGGAAGTGTATATTCTAAGTAACTAAATAAATACACGTGTCCCACACCAACTACAAGTCTAGGATTCCAGTTCCTTAGCCTGCATATATACAAGTAATTATAATGGGCATTTGAGGTTATGGCCTATGCTTTTCAAATCTGTTGGAACAAAGCATATAAGATTAGGTTTATGAAACTATGAAATATAGACAGATAGCTTGCATCCAAACTTTATGAACAATATTCTGTCAATTTACAGAAGTATGTCTTCAGATGCATTGAAAGAAGTGAGATTGAAAGCCTTAGATCCAGTTTTAATATACATTTTAGGTATAAGCAAATTAATCATATAAAACACTTCATATCTTCATATCGTGGCTTTCTTTCTTTAGGTTTATATTTTTTAAACTCATGCATGTTCTTCATTTAACCACGAAATACCAAATAAAACTAATCACATATGGACTTGTAAATAATGCTGTAAGCGTGCATAGGTAGTAAAATAGAGAGAGCAGAATAAGAGGAAAGTGGAAGACAAAATTTTACTTCCATAAAAAAATTTAAAATCCTTTTCAGAGAAACATGTCGAAAATTATTTGTTTTGATAGATGATCCATCAAATTGGGCATTAATATTGAGGGAAGCAGAATACTTCTGGACATTTCATAATTGGAGGTACATTGAAGAATAAAAAACTTTAAGGTTGGCATTGCAAGGGACTTCATATTTAAGGGGATATAGCAAAATGGTGATTAACTTATATTAATATTTGATTATGATTTTTTTTTTTTTTTGGGGGGGGGGGGGGTGGTTGTATTGTTTTTAAGATTTATATTTTCAATGCTAATGTCAGATATACTTTTCAAGAATCTATTCAAAATTATTATATCTATCTGTGTTCATATTATCTATATTCAGATTATGAGTCCAAGAAGACTGATTGTATGTGCTGTAGGGATCACAGTTAGTAAACCTTGTAGTAGGATCGTATTATGGAGGGTCTCGGAGTGTCTGTTGCTAGACTGTATAAATGAAAACTTGAAAATGACATATATCTGTCTGTATCGGTTTGACGCCTACACATACATTGAATTAGTGAATTATTCAAGTTGAAAATTGTGTGTGTAACAATGTCATTCTAGACCTTTATTAATTGGTAATGACTAATGAGGGAAAGACAGTGTTGCTAGCAATTGTTCCAAAGAAGGCTATGTCCTGGATCCAGAAAATGATGTATCATGGACATATGTTATGCCATTTTACGTGGGTTTTAACTTTCCTTCTTTTTCTTCTTCATCATCATCATCTTTTTATTATTATCAATAATTGGTATTAGTCTATACATTAGATAGATGTCTCATTCTTCAGTATTTTTTTTCTAAATCGTTTTCCATCAGTATTGTTCCTCTCAAGGAATATAATGCTATATTTCTAAAATGGTTCCCTATTCCTGGCAAGTACTTTGTGCTTATCTAGACTAGAGTTTCTGTTAACCTATTAATATCCCCCGGATGAACGAGGATCTCTCGTGAACAATAATTGTGGTTCTGGTGGTAGTGTCTGACTTTTTCTTTGTAGGCTTCTATCCTGTTATCATTATTGAGTGAGTTGATTAAGCAGTGTATGTTCATACACAGATATATACTGTACGCGTGTTTGTGCCACCACGATTGCGTGTGTGAGAGAACTTCTTTGAGATATGTCCCCGTGTTCTTTTCTCTCTATTTTTTCCTGTCATCAGATTGTTTGACATTATATTTATGGTGGGAAAATATTAGTTTAGTTAGTGGTGCATCATGTTTCTCACAGAAAAATAGTTGGCCAGATAGTGAGAAGTTTTGTGCGATGTGATTCTTTGGTGTTTTTGTCGTCCAGTTCTGTTTCGTTTTCGTTATGCAAAAGAAAAAGAGTTAATCAAGTGGACCCAAATACGTGTGTTATCAATGTCTTCTACATGTGGTCTGTTTTATATTCACACGACTGATTTCATATGTTAGAATTGGAGAACAGAAATGTGAAGAAACAGTAATATAGAGATATTAGTTGTTCCTGATGTTCCGATATACTGTTCTAGTGTTATTTACACCTTGGAGTAGTCTTGATCCTTGTCGTATTATGCATGCATTATTCACTACTGTATTTTCCTGCCTTGTCTTTTTACCTTCATAACAATTACAGGAACTGAGAACCATTAATGTTGTATATGAAATTGTGATGATTTCACTTCTCTGTTAAGCATTCATTGGAGAATATTGCAGTTGCTCTTTAAATTAAAAGGGTTAGAAGCAATAGAAGATTGATATTGCGACACATGAAGGAACAGGTGGTGGTTGGTGTCACTCACACTGGAAGTACCATTTTCCTGGTTGCATGAGATACTTTTGGTGTGAGTAACTGAAAGAGAAGTTTTGCAGGGGAGCCAAGGGTAAGCCGCTATTGATGACACAATCGTCATAAGCGAGCACCTTAAGTAACTTGGGATCCACAAGTGGTTGAGGAAAGCTTCCACATTTGAGATGAACATTGATAATTGGGCACATGGGACATGTGTTGTGCACTTGCACCTTGAATTTCGGGGGGTTCCCCAACCCGACTTTAGTCTGCTGCACTGTCGGAGCACTGTCATCACACTTCTCTCCAAACCCTGCATATATTCACATATAACTCACAAATTAGCTGCATTTTCTCTAATATTGTATTTGCCTAACAGGTTCCACTCTGTGTTCTTGGTGTGCTCCTGCCATGAAGAAGGTAATTTCAAACAAAGTTGGTGACTTTTACATATTGTGAAAAGTTATATTCTGAGAACTTATGTCATGAATGCAATGCATATGTGATAATTTTGTATGATCTGTATGTACATGTGCATATGCATAAAAGCATTAGTGTGTTTGTGTGAAGCATGTGCTTTTGTTCAAGGCTATGTGCATCAGTGCATGTGTGTGTGTGTCTAGAGAGGGAGAGAGAGACCATTTTGAAGAGTGGCCAGTATAAGAGAAGTGCAGATGAAGAGGTGAAGAGATGGGTATGGTGACATTTTGTGACAAGTGGGCATGAAATGGGTATGAAGATGTGTTATAATATCAAAGGGGTTGCAAATTGCATGGAAGTGGAACATGAAAGGAGGTTATATAGAGGCAGATAATAGGTTTTGGGGGATAAAGTGGTTGTGTGGTTGTGGAGAGAAGTAGGAAGGAGGAGTCACAAGATGCTAGAGGAGAAGAGGAGAAGAGGAGAGGTGAGGAGGTACATTATTACAAAACAAGCTCACTCCTCCCATCACATGGCCCAAGTCAGACCAGAGTCTATGCAATTGCAGTTCACAAGTATGAAAAAGTCACATGCTCTGCTCCCAACTGAAACCTGTCTGTCCCTGTGCATAAATCCAGACAAGTCATGTGTGGTAAAAGGAGCTACACAACTCCCTGTATTGATCCCCTTTTACTTTTGTCTACTCTTTGATTGCTCTATCATTATCAAGGAAGGACCCTACTTTGACTGTGTTTAGGGGCTTGTTTGGTAACGTTATTGAAAAACTGTAAGAAGCTGAAATAAGTTGTTTTGCATAGTTATTTATGTTTGGTAAATTAACAACTGCTTGGAGTCTACCAATTATCGACATGAACATGGTGTAATTAAAAATTGGATGATTAATTTATTGAATTTGAATGATGATTATTTTGAATAAGACATACGATTTGTTTTTGGCAAAACAAAAATAGTCAGCTTGTTTTGGGTAAATGGTTGACCATCATACAATTATAGTTGACCAATCAGATTACTTGAATTGACTTCTACAAGAAAATGACTGTATTTATCGAATATTATGAGTGTAAGTTAATTGCATCTTATTTTCTTCTTAAAGTTCATCAAAAATTTCAAGGGAGATACAAATTACTGTAACGCTCCTTCAACTCTTTGATATATGTGACACCTCCTTCAAGGATGCAATAGTATTACCAAACAAGCACTTAGGCAAGTCACAGAGGAGAGATATTTATGCAAATATTTTCTTCAATACTTTTTTTTTTGACTAATTTTCTTCAATACTTAACATTGTCTAGTTTATAACAATTTAAATAAATCAATATCCAGTGATTCAATACATAATATCTCAAAATATCACTGAAGCAATCACTACCTCTTTCAACCTTTCATGTTCTAATAGATTGAGTGGAGAAAGAATCCAATTACTTGACCATCAGCTTTTTCTTATTTTTCCTTGTTATTCATGAAGTACACAAGACAATTTCAAAAACATAGCATAGAAAGTAAAAGGTAAAATAAAACAGCCACACAAATTACAGGACCAAACTGATTTAAATGGTTTACAAGACTTGGATTACAAAAACTCCAAATCAACAAATGCTAGGGAGAGAGAGGTAATCACCAACACACAAAATAAGGTCGGCTTTGTGCTCCTCTCCACTCCACTCCACTCCATTCTACTACCCATAGTATATATATGTAATTAAATAAAATGCCCGACCTGACCTGACTCCAATCTTTCATTTCATCCCAACTTTTCACTAAAACCAGACCAATATATGAGAAAAAGAATGAAAGAAACATATTGACAATGATTATGTATAACAAATTCAGGAAAAATAAAAGAATGACCTTTTATTTTTTAGACCTATCCTTCGCAACTGTGCAATCCATCCATCCCATTGAACGAAGCTACTGTGCACTCTAATTGTAGCTCCAAATGCCCATCATGGACGATCCTATTCAGCATCCTTCTTGCTGCCAACATCAATTGGATCTGCTACTGATGGCATCGCTATCTGCTCCTCGTTCATAGTGTAAGTAGAGTAATTGCTACAACTGGAGTCAAAGAAGAGACAAACCACGGCACAATCATCAACCTTGGATGTAGGGTATTTGTACTTCCAAGCTTCAACTGCTAATTCAACCAGGCTTCGAGCAGCACTGGACCGCGGCACTGATGCTACTATGTCTACCACCTCCTGGTTTGAGAGAACATCCCAGACCTGCCAATGTAAGGAGTCTTATAAAGGTAAGCACACTTACTTTCATGATTTATCAGCAAAATTGACAATCCGAGTGCTTTTTATCATTTAAAAAAATTCAACTGCAATAATTAGTGGAATAATAGAAGTAATATTTGTTCTGAAGTGTATTGACCATTCACCTCAGGTGGACAAACAAGAAACCAAATTCTCAATACCAAAATCAGAAAGATGTGGAGAAAATACAATAGTAATTTTTACAAAGGTCTTCTCCAAAAGACCTCAAATAATTTAATAATACAAAATTACTGGGAATATAAAACTGGATAGAGCATCTATTTGCTAAGAAAGCAGTGAGATAGAGACTCTTTTCTGTTAAGAAAATGCATAATTTCTTCAAGTCTGCATAACAATTTAAGAATTTTATTTACCCAAAAATTTGAAATGCCTAATGACTGGATACAGCAGTTGTCTGTATATAAAAAATTGCAAATTCTTCAGTCAGAAAATCTTTGAGTTTTTAATCTACTCCAAAACATGGAATTGTTAATACTTGGATAGTTGGATGCGATAAAAGAAACAGCTAGGTTAAGACTGATATAGGTCCCAAGAACTTAACAAAAGATATATAGTTTTTGGCCGTAAAAAAAAAAGCATATTTGGTGTATCACCTACCCCATCTGTAGCCAAGACAACAAATTCATCCTTATCAGTGAGACGATGATGATAAATCTCAGGAACTGAAATCAGACCAAAGTCTTTAAGGCAAAAGTCACCAAAAGCACGGGCCATGGCTAGGCCAGGAGAGTTACTGTTGGGCAACCAAACCCGAGAAACTTCTGGTTCATTAGGAAGAGCAAAAACTCGCCCTTTACACAGCCGGATCCTCTTCTCTTCCACTACAAGAAAAAGTAGTGATCGTAAAAATTTAGATTCATAATTATACACCCATACCCATACCCACACACAAAGAGAGATGGATGTACCTGGAAGATTTGGTTTTAGGTCTACAGTCAACTGAACTGCAAGGAGAGTGCCATCTATATCCCGGGTACCCAACACTGCTCTGGAGTCCCCAACATTTCCAATAACAAGATTCTGTCCCTATAATTATGAAAGAAGAAATGAAACAAAACTGCAGGCAATTATAGATCTTCAAGAAGAAGAAAAAAGTTTCGTTGTTTATCAATGGATACCTGCTTGACCAGGGTTACGGCTGTTGTCCCACTACAATAGCAATCAATATCAGGATGAAATTTCAATTCCTTGTCCATAATTTTAAACGCCTTTAAAAAGGACTCTTCCAGTGCCTGAAGCACATCAGCCCGATTATCCTTTTGATCATGACCAGAGGACCTAGGTTCCCCATTGACTGATATTAATGGAGCATCAACTGAGGCCCTACTTCCTAAGGAACTGCTGCTTATAGAGCTAATCCCATCCATGTTGCTATTATTTAGCTCCCACTGAGCACTTAGCTTTAGAGGAAGAGCATCCCTTACTTTCTTCGCAACCATATGCCCGTAGGGACCATGGCCATCAAAAACACCACAAAATATTGCGTCTGCCTTTGAACCAAAATTCTGTAACACAGAAAGACAGGATCATTTAATGAAAGTGTATTTGTTAATGAAGCAAGATTGGAGACCCTTGTAATAGCAAAGTTACAGGAATTCCAATCAAATTATACAAGCGATATTTTGGACCTACAGCACAGTTACTGAAGAAACTGAGAACGGCATGCATATACCATATTAGCCAAGTCCCGTTATTTAGGTTATTTAGGCATGGATCTCATCGAAGAAACATGAACCTTCTACCATCATTATACAAATCATCTTAAAATAATATGTGGTATGAAGCTAAGAAATGTCATTCAAACAGCTAAACGCCTAATCCAGTGGGTTCCACTCTTTCCATTATTTCATTGCATGTTCAAACACTTAGTACTCCTTTTATTTTGGTTAGGCAATATCTGCATTTTGTAGACATATTGAGCCCTAAACAGTAATAAACCTAAAGCAAATATTGTTTACATATTAGAAAATAAATAAATAAAAGATGCTAACCTCCCACACAATCATAGCATCTTGGTTGACCCCTTTCTTGCCTTGCTTGCTAAACAAGCAAGCCGCGTCCAAGGAGCCATTCAAGAACAATCTACCAGGAATTCTATGGAGCCACATCTCCAACTTGGAGTCGTTCCTCCTCAACTGCTGCCTCCTCTTGGTGGGGTTCCTCCTCTTCCCCACCCCGGATGGTGACGCCGGAGCGTACGGCCGAGCCCCGCCGCCCTCCGCGGACAGACACGAGCCCATCCCTAGGGCTCTGACGATGTTAAGCAAACACTCCAGACCCACCAAACACTCGGAACCCCGAATCTCCACCGGAGAATCCGTTGCGGCCGATTTCAGCTTCACCACAACCAAATTCTCAACTCCAAGAGTCATATAATAAAATCTGCCCAAACCAATACCCACACACACACAAAATCACATCAAATTTGCGGAAAATTCGTGAACAAACATAAATAGTACAAATGAATTTGCAGAAACTGAAGAAGGACACAGGACTCACCGATTGAAATAGCGGAAATCAGGATTGTGGCGTTGAATTCAGTTGCGATGATCGTTCACAAGCATTGGAATTGGAAAATGGAAGTGAAAAATTGGAATTGGAATTGGAATTGAGCGAGCAATGAAGAAAGAATCTTGGAAATGGTGGTGTTGACCCGATCCAGATTCTCTGATTTCATCAATTGCTTACAGTTGCTCCTTCTCCACCTTTCTTCTCCAATCCAATTCCAGCCCAAACTTTTTTATTTCTTTCTTTCTGCTTTCCTTTTTATTTCTTTATTTATTTATTTCGGATTTATAAATTCGTAAATGTTACGCTCACAGACACGCCTCTTCTGTCACTGACAACAAATCTATTTAATTATTTAATTAAATAACAATTTCCTCTCACACACTTGAGTTTTACAGAACAATTTTCGTGGACAAACTGAATTATACAAATTTAATATTTGGAATGTTTTTCCTAGTAAACGGTTGAAAAATCACAAAATTATTTTTTAAATATAAGATGAATGTGGAGCTGTGACCGTAGCTTTTCCTTGAAAAAAGTGAGTTTTTGTTAATCTTGTTATTATCCAACTGTGCCAAATCTAATCCATAATTGGATTATTGTTCTGATGAAATGGATCCTATCTGTTGTTTTTCATTTATCCACATGAACCGTAACGTATGGGACAGCGTAACCACGAGGTTAGTGTTGTAATTTGACCTGTATAATTATGATTACAGAAATATTTTTATATGGTCAATTACGAGTATGTACGCTGTGAACTTAATGATTAAACTGGTGCGAAATTACGGAAAGGACCCGGAAGATCCAATCGAGGGCAGGTAGTACACGTATACACCACGTTATTGATAACAGTATCTGACGCTGCTGTTCTTATCTTAGTCTCTCCATCATTTTCTGTACGTATCCGTATTTGTTATCTAAATTAATCCACTTGCATTTCAGTTACTCTTTTCAAAATTTTATTGGATAATTTTTTTTCTTATTCCCTATATAACTTTTATCCAACTACAAAAGAAAATCAAAATAATATTTGAGCAAATAATTAGACGACACGTGACATTGAAAGTCACACAACACACTGAAAGTCATATCATTAGTTAAGGTTAATTGCGGTTAAACTCGGGCCGCTCTTGCATAAAGGACGAGTCGAGCTAATCGAGTCGACGCGTGACACCTGAAGTCAAACCGATCATCAAATCGATCTCATTTAATTTTGGTCAAACTAAGGCAACCTTTGCTAAACTCAGTCAAAGCCGGTCTCTTTGGCTAAATTATGGTCAGGATGTTAAATTGCCAAAGATTTGGTCAACTCCAGTCAAATGTAGAGTCAAAGTGGTAAGAGATTCGGGCCTAACAAAACAAGTTATCCCATAAGTTTTCTCACATTTTTCTCACAAGTCCGCGCATGAGATCTCTCATCCGGACAAGAGAATATATCTAAGCATGTGTGGACACATACATCATCCAAAACTCATCACAAGAGAAAAAAAACCCAACAAAACTACCGGTGGGGGCCATACATTTCTCATCAAATCGTGCGCCGCCACATCACTAGGCAAGTGAAGGCCTATAAATAAGACCCTCCATCAAGAGGTAAAATCATTTCACAATTCACTCCCAAACTCGAAAAGCACAAAACGCTATCAAATGTTTTTCGTGTTGTCCATTGGTTTTTAAGTTTACTCGAACATTCTTCAGAACTTTTCGAATTTTCAAAATTTCATTATCAAGTTTGTGTGAAGACCCCAATTCTCACGCTGGATGCGATCCCCCAGACACACATATAGAGTTTCTGCTTAACGGTGTGTTGACCCGTGTAGACTACAAGTTCCAACCCAAGACTCGGAGCATCAACCCAAAATTTAGAGTAGAGCAAAGTGAAAGTCGGTATAAATAAACACAGTACACCCAAGAAATTATACAAACAAATTATAAGGGAATTATGAATCCAGCTAACTAAACTATTATCAAAACAAAAATAAGGTTAAATGGTTTTGCATCCTCTAAACTCATTTTTTCTGTTTTAGTTCCTAATTAGGATTTTGCATGTATTTAGCCATTGCATTAATTTTTTTATTTTTCTTACCCTTATTAACCGATTATAGTATGTCAACTTATGTCACGTCTGATACTGAGAATAAGTCATCACGTCATATCATAATAATAACAGGATTAAAAGGAATTGTCGGGCCCAACAAAATGCTACCAGCTTTCCAGCCCAATAGTCGCAGCCCAATCTTCGTCTTCTTCTTGTGTGACGCATGTTTCACCAGTTGAGAAAGAAAACGCAAATTGCAGACAAAAAGGAGGGAGGAGGCGCAGAGGACATTAGATTGAAGGAAGATTTGGGAGTTAGTTAATGGTGATGGAGTCGAGCCCTAGCCTGAGTCCATCACCATCACCATCACCACTACCACAATCTGTTGCAAGGCTGTGGAGACCGGCAGCTCAAAGAAATATCCGAAACCAGTGGTCCAAATTGGCGTCTCACAAGAATCAGTGGCTCTCCACTTCTTCTTCCGGGAGATCTCATGCAACTTCTCTCGTTAATGCTTATCTTAGTCACAAGTAGTACACAAACCGATTTCTTATTCACATTGAACTGTTGTGAAATGTGATGCTTATTTTATGAATTGAATTTGATGCAGGTACATGGATTCGGTGGAGATGGGTGCTCTGAGAGACATGCCTAATATTAAAACAAAAGCTTGTCAAAAGTTGCTGAAGCAGCTGGTAATTTAGCTTTGAACCTTTTCTTTTGTTCATAAAATTTAGCAATGCATTGCTTGTTTATGCTGCAATCTTACAGGGAACTAGTAAAAACTTCATGAAACCTTTTGCCTTTTTAAATTCATGATTACATTTTAGTTTTGCCACAGCCTTACGGAATATATGTTTTTTAAGTTAATGAATAAACATTGTAGTTTAGTGAACCTTAGGTATTCTGACTGAACAGTTGAAAAATTGTAACTTCAAATTACATTGGGAATTGTGACCGGACCAGGTTTGTTGTCCGGGAGTTTGTGCTAAAGAACTATAGAACATATTGGTAAGTACCTCTCACCAACCTATGCTATAATGTATCATATAAGTGTCTGTGTGGTAAGACGCAATGATTAATAAAATAGCACCCGAGCTGTTCAGTTTAGCCCAAAATGTTTATTTAAGTGTTGCATTATACTTTTCAATATGCGAACATGTTTTGGCCCTAACCGTTAATTGTGTCCATGAATCTAAAATAACATGTACCGACTCTTGCCTCATCTCCAGTAACAGTGATTGAATTTTTGTTTCAGGAGCTTCATCGGAGCAAACTTTTATCATCTTACAAGGATATGGTATGCATTATTACATTGTTATATGATCTCCTTTTAAAGTCCAAAGATATTATTAATCTTTACTTGTAAATATGGCTGCAATAGGATAAACTTTCTACATAAAAACTTCATATTCTATAGTAAAACTGAGATCCAGTAAAATCCAATTGTTTTTTTATTATAAATATTTTAATATCACCAAACCATTTTGAGAGAGAAATAAATTAATAGATGTTTATATCAATATTATACTTGTGCACACTACCTGCTAACTATAATACTTGTGCTAACAACTCTTTGGTTGATATGACCTGCTGCATTACCATTTTTGTTTACTTTGTTCTAAACCATTCAACATTGAAGTGTAGAGTTTTCTCAAACTTGCAACTTAGCAATGTGTGACCCATTCTTTTCCTCATGTATGATAAACAATATCATGTTAAGCTTATTTCTTCTTTTATAGCATTGAAAGTATATGATGTTTAAATTAATGAGCTAATGATTATTTTAGCAAGAAACCATTAACAAATGAAAATAAATGGACATGTTTGGCACCTCTTCTAGGTTATCACTATATGTATCAGATGAGAGTATCCTGAACTCCATTAGCTCCCAGGATTGTTGGTAATTTTCACTCTTTATCATGTGTTGCTGTATGCTGAATGATGCTACAGCAGTCTTTCTATGATGATTTGCATGAATTATATTAATTGTATTAGTTATGATATCCTATCTGTAGGTTGCAGTTGTCATTCACATGGTTAACACCAGTAGGTCCATGAGATGTTTCTTAATAGCCAGTAGTCCAGTGGTACAATTTTCTAGTTTTTCTGAGGACAAGAATGACACTGGTGATGGCGGCGGTATTCCAGTCTTTGTATTTTGGTCAATCTCTTCATTTGGTGTGTACTTTTTTTGATACCATCAATACAATATTTATTACTCATAGAGCTCCAAGAATTCAATTTATTCTGAATATGAAGAAGAAAATAGTCGTAGACATAAGTTTTGCATGGAAGTTCGAAATTCTGAAATTTTTAGCACTAAAACATACTCTCTCCGTCCTAAAATGAGTGTCTTGTGTTCTTTTTGTGGGTAAAAATTAAGGATAAGTGAGTTTTCCACCCATATACCCTCTTTGCATTGGATGTAACAAACTCAAGGAGTACGAACTAACTTATTGTATGGGTATTATTTGTAATTCATGCATAACTACCTTCCTAAAAAAGAAAGAGGGCACACATTTTGGGACTATTTTTGTTGTTGTTGTTGAGAAATAAGAGATTTTGGGTAGGAGGGAGTAATATTTATGTTAAAAATGAGGACTTTATACAATTATACTGGATAGAGTTGTGATTGCTTTGATAATATGAACATATTACAAGTTGCAGATCACTAGGAATCCTTGTGAATACAGTGTCATGCTTCTCAAGTGATGTGCATACTGCATACTACAATTTAAATTGGCATTGGAATACCACAAAATAAAAATATAGCAACATCTGACTTATGCTACAGATTAGAAAGACAGTTTAGTGATGACATGATACGCTTCTGAAGCAATTTACAATTTATTTAATAAGCAAAGAGATGACATGACATGCTTCTGAAGCAACACACAAAACCCTTTCTAGATATAGAAGATAGATACATTTGAAGAACTTAGAATGATGGAGGCTTTACCAATTGTCTTGGTTTTCTTTAAAGAACATTTATGAAAAATATTGTATGGTGGAGGTGGTTTTCCATGAGTCAAAGGAAGCACAAGTGTAAAATGTCAGCATTAGTTCGCAGTACACAACTTTTTGGACTAACATTGTAGGATATATTTTATGTATTTTTTTAAATTCAATTGTAATTATGTTCTAACAATGACAGAGAAACTGGCCGAAGAGCTTATTGAGATGTATGTAATGGAGCTAAATTTGAAGGTAAAATGCATTCTTGTTTTGGTTATGATGAATTCTCTCTTCTTTGGACACGATATCAATTACTTGGTGTATATTATGCCTTGGGCAGAGGTTGATTGTGCTAAAGTTACTCTCTATTAGCTGTGAAGCTTCACAAGTTCATGAGTTATGTTGGTTAGATGAGTTATATCCTGGAGAATTTGACGACCTAAGTGCTTGCGGCTTGTTTTCCAAAGAATCTTGTGAGCCAATTCCCCCAAGGTTGACAAGTCTAAAATGTACCTCACCTGTTGATCAATCGAGCAATCAAACAAATCGAGAGATTTTGCAGGTATTCAGTTCATCACTGTATTCATTTGATGGTTCATAATTAACTATATATTTATATCAAAAAACAATACTCCCTCTGTCTCAAAATAGGGTCCTGTATGTCTTGCACTTTCCCCCCAAAATGAGTCCTCTTTTCCTTTCGTAGGAAGTTAGTTATGTATAAAATACAAATTTCAACCTTATAATAAGTTAGTTAGTATCCGTCAAGTTTGTTACAACACATGTATTGGGTGATACAAGAGGAAATATACAACACTAATTAACTTCTCTTCATTCTTTACAAAATGAAATCCAAGACACTCATTTTGAGACGGATGGAGTAATATATATAACATAGAGAGTTTCATAGGTAAAATTTAGTATTATTAATTTGAGTGTCATTGGTTCAGGTCCCAATTAGTTCTTTTACTTGTCTCTCTAAAAATGAATGGGGGCAAAGATAAAAAACTATAAATGATTGGGGCAATGATGATTTTTTTTTAAATATTAGTGGTGCAAATATGAAGTCAAATGTTAAAAATTGAAATAAATTTGTAGTATGTTTTCAAGAAAAGAAAAAAAGTCCCTTGATTGATCTTATTCTTTCTTGATAATTAGATCTGGGATCCAGCATTGTTATATTTAACTGAATCACCTTGAAAAGATGAACATGCAACCATTGTAATACTCTGTACATCACCAGATGAGTCAAATGTTAGCTCTAGGCGTAGCAATGGTATTAAAAGCATTGGTGATTAGTAAAGTTGTTCATTATATTTATCTGAAGTGCGAAATTACTTTGGGTTTCAGGTTTATCTAACTACATGGCTTGCGGAGGTGGGCATAGATACTCATAGGTGAGTGTTGAAACTAACTATGTACCGCTTTTGTTTAGATGCACTCCTATTCCAATTCTCTTTTTTGTTTAATGCATTGCAGGGTTGACGAAATATTTACCATTATTGGAGAGGAAATGCATATCAGCCTTGCATAAGTTGGCTTAGGCTTAGCTTTCTGTTAACAGAATATTTTTTTGCTTAGGGGGTAATTTTAGGAACTTGACTACATGTTAAGTAATTTGAGCGTAGGTTGAATCCAATTCAATTGAAGATTTGTAATGTTCATTAACTTTCTCATCCAATGAAGTTTATTCTTCACTGTTAGAGCTAATCATCAAGTGCAACTGATGAACATATCATGGATTAGAGACACTTATTTCATTGTTCATGTACATGTTGCACAATTAAAAAAAGAATTACGAAATTGACTGTACAACAAAGTGTAGACAGATAAAAATAGATTCGCATTCACATACATGTAAATTATACAGGAAGACCCGGAATTCTCTGATAGATAAATATGGAAAAACATTGCAATTTCATTATCAACAATACTTGCAATGCATATACTTAATTGATTTTCAACAATTGATTTTCAACAATTGATTCTCATTTATAACTTTTGAGATGATTTACAAAATGATAAAATCAAATAGCTGTCTTTCTCAGTGTCCCTAGTATTTGATTATGCATAGCACCTTCTGCAAGATAAATACGGCATCAACTGGAGATGCATAAACTCATTCCATGGTAGAAATTGGAAGCCATGAAATGCTGTCCTAGTCTAGTTTTAGTCTAGTTTTAGGCTTCTTCCAGGTGTCTGAGAAACTGCAGTTAATTCACAGAGAGCATTAGTAATAGACTGATCATGACTATTATCATATATAATTGAACATTTCTAGTAACGTTCTGCATCTGCTGTCATGAACAAATGCTGAAGTAACAGACAACGAACGAAAACAAGATATATGGCAACAACTATATTATTATCTGTTTGTTTAGACATTAACTGATGCAGGAGTATCCAGAAAGCAGCCAAGGCCACATTGGTTGCTAAGATCAATCTGCTGGCTAACAAGTAACATCTATATTCTATTGTTTGAATTCCAGAAGAAGACCTCTCTTTGTTATCTTAAATGCTAAAATACATTGTGTTGGTTTTGGACTTAAGTTATTTAAGCTATAAATTGCTAAACATACTGTTTTTTTTTCTTTCCTGGGGCTAACTATGACCATTCATAGCATTTGACTATCAATCAGTAACAATATGTCAATATCATGCCTTTTTTTTTCTTTTTTCTTTTTCAAACACCATAATACATCAAAAATTGAAGCTGGCCTTGAGCATACATGCACTTTTCACCTTAACGAACTTCACCTATTGCTGTCAACTTTGTGTCTGTTGTTGAATAGATGTTTCGATTTTAAAGTTTTATCCTACAGATCATAGACATGAAGGGAATGGAGAGAGCTTTGAATCTTTTGTCTTCAGCAATAGTTTGTTTATAGATTCCATTTATACGCAGAAGTGGCAACATGTGTTGAGAGAGAGTAAATTATTCCAATGTCATCTTGAATTCACATAACAAAATAAATTATGGCTTCCAAAACTAACCTGACTTCTTTTTCTTAAACAAGTAGTTGTACTTCTCCAACACCTTCGTTTTCTCATCGAGTCGGCCCAACATCTCATATGCATCAGCCACATTCTGTACTATTGATGCATCTGGAGGTACCCGATTCAAAGCTTCCAGGCCTTTGAAAAGCTGTAGAAAATACAGTAACAACAAATAGATATGTTCATCCATTAGAAAGTAATAGAATTATAAACACCATGGAATAAATAATAATGAACTAGATATCATTTTGACATGATCAGATGGGAAAAAGACGATTAAAGTAACTATGGTGGTGCAAGTTGACCGCTAAAAAACTGAAGTAATTCCCTTTACTTAGTTTTAGATCAATGAACATCTCTATCAGACCCTTCACTGAAAAAAAAAAAAGAAAGAAGGCTAGAGGAGGTTATGGTAGAAGCTAGATACAAAACCAATGACCCATTAGAAGCAATACAGCAACAACAATCTTCTTAAGCATTATTAGAAGTAAATTTATTCTTGCAATGTAGGGACACATTAAAGTCTTTTCTTGTACACTCGTCTTGTTTTTTTTAAGTAGGAGAAACATGATTGCTATGTAGCCAAAAAGTTGGACCTGGACTTATTTTATTTTTAAGTTTTAGCAGTCACAGAAAGTTGGCAGCACATTCTGGCATTTAAAACAACAGGAGGCACTATCTTTCTCTTCCTCCAGTCTTAATATCTTCTTTTATAGAAGAAATTGTTGACTTAAAACAGCAGCAACAGTGTTTTTGACTGACCATTCTAGAAACTGATACAGGAAGAAAGCAGTTATGTAATCTTAAAACCTTCAGGCTCGACACTAAGCCTCTATCAGCATATATGAGTTTAAAATGAAGAATTGTTTTAGCATATCAGTACAATAAAAACAATGACGGTAAAGAATAGAATACCTTAACAAGTTTCTGTAGCATGTTGTTCCGATAGTATATAGATATCATACATTGGCATAAACTCCAAGGCACTGAATTTAGATTGGGGACGATCATTCTAATCCAAAACTGGTGTGCTTCCTCTGCTCTGTTGTCCATGTCTAAAGCGTGTATCAATTGCCTATATGTTGCCATTGTGGTTCCCTGCCCCTTGCTTAGCATCCACTTAATTACCTAGAAGAATTTAAATAAAGAGACAAAACTTAGTCAAGAGGAAGGAGTTAGAACAGGCAAACCACTAAAAAGACATAATGGTCAGGCAAAATCACAACATTCCTTTCCAATGTGAGGCAAGTGTCATAGAAGAAGATTAAAAATGCCCAAGCCAAATGGCAATTTCCAGAAAATTAACTGAAACTATCTTCAAGTGCATATAAGGTGAGAGCCAGAAAAAGGTAAAAATGCTCATACCTGGACAATTCTATGCCACTGTTTTTCCTCTTCAAGAACAAGCAGTGCCCTCTTCAGTGATGCAATAGGAAATTTCTCCTCACTAGCAACTAAGGCATCAAGAGTACCATAAACATCTTCTTTACTGTCCTTGAGGTCACGAAGCTGCATAACAGGAGCTGTTTTAGCAACTTACATGATATTCATAACATTACATACTACGGTCATATCCATTATCAAGAAATCTTTCTCTGAGCACCCGGCACCGATGGAAATCGAAATTGTAATCGCATAATTTTGATGGATTTGTAGGATTAAGTAGCAGCCTTAAACAATCATAATTTTTATCTGACTTGCTATGGTGCATCAGCACAATACTTTATAGAACATTTCAATCAATAAATGTCCCAAGTTCATTCATATAGATCATTAGATCAGTGGTGATCAGATGTTTAAAAATACCACTGAAACTGAATTGAATGTGTATCTATACAACCAGCTAAGCATGTTTAGTAACAATAACCATTTTGACCAGATAACTCAACATGCTACAAATAGAAAACTATAAGTGCTTTATTTGGCATTACAAGACTAGAGAAACAAAGACTAGAAAAACATGCCCAAAAGAGAACATTTAATGAATATGTGAGGGCGAGAGATGTTGATTTCAGATCTGAATAGCAAGAATAAATTTAGTTTCAATGATGAGAACTGGACACTCCTCATAGAATCTCAATGCTTCATGAGCCCATAGCAGACCAGACCTTCATGTACACACTCCTCCTCGCTCAAAGAACATCGAACCATCAAGCCATCCAGGTCTCCCAACTCATTCTAATTGAGGTACGCCATTTTAGTAACCTCCCATACCCTTGCTCTACGCCTTGTTGGTAAGTAAATAAGTATGCGTGAAGATCCTCGGTATGGTACGTCCCGAGGCAACCTACTAGACTTGACCTTTCGTCGCTTCTCAGGCAATGCATTGTGACATCATCAAGGTGCCTGAGGTAGTGACATCATCGTCATGTCATTGTGGCCACTGTTGCCATGTCCTTGTGACATCACCAATGCACTATGACATCATCATTTGGTGAATAATATTATTATTAAGCTAATGACAATATTATTACATATGTGTGACATTATGCAATCTCACTTGCCACTGTCAACAACCAATCACAAGGCAACTCATCGCCCCCTACATCTTGATACTGTAAGTATAAATACTCCCTCAAATAATGAGGTACACATTTTTTTCACACTTGGAGATTCATATGTATCATTCACCATATTTTTAGTCTCTCAATTCTATTTCAAATTTCATAATGGTAGAGATGGTTACTCTCATGCCCAAGATGAAATCCAGGGCTCATGCCCTAGGTTTTGCTTAACGGTGTGAAAAGCCCGCCAACAAGATTCTTACAACAACACGTTTTTTCAGTGTTCTTTTAACCCCGGGCAACGAGACGCATGAACATGATTCTATGCATTTGAGTTTAAATTTTAATTTTCATATCTTGTTTTAGCTGCATACGTGGCTTTAAAAGTTGAATCAAGACTATAAAAATAAAAATAAAAACTAACTGAAAAAGTATCCCTACTTGCAGTCATTACTGAATTTGTATAAGGCTGTTAGAACATAAGATTATTGTACTTACCGTGCTTACAAGATAGTTGAACCTCTCCTTCTTTGGAACACAGTTCAAACTCTCCTTCTTTGGAACATAGTTCCCACCATCCTGCTCAGACTGGCGAGACAAAGCTTGTGCACCTACATCATCCTGCTCAGAATGGCGAGACAAAGCTTGATCATTTTGTTGACCCTGAAAACAAACATTTTATTTCAATCAATTATTAGAAATCCATTGAAACAAAAGAAAAGGTAAAAAAGGGGCAAGATTACACAAAATAATGGCAGATTGCATAATTACGTTCCATTTCCTCCTCTTAAGCCAATCCAGATCATAAAAATTCTGAGCATGCAAATGATACGACTAACTTCACAAAGATATGTTGCAAATATGCCAAGATCACATCTTATTATAGTACCAATTTTGCATGTGAATTCGTAACATTATAGTTCCAGAGCTGTGCAACTCGATGCAGAGTAGTTAAGGTATAGGGCATACCAAAAACCATTTGAGCACTCCTCAGCTCATCCAAAATGTGAACCCTATTGGGCACTTCAACAAATATCTAATAATTAAGTTGCAACTTACAGAAGCAGCAAAACCAAAACCTATTGCATTTTCTTGCTGAACTGAGTAGAGTTCCACATAAACTAAGAATCACACTAGCCCAAAACAATAGAGACTCATCATTAACATCATCATTTCCACTAACATGAACCTTAATAGCTTTAGCACCAAAAATGGCATCCAATTATTTCAGTATCAGTAGTACACTACACGAACACTCCAGACATTTGAATTCAAAAACCTTATCGTCGCGCACGCCTGAAAACGGCCCCGGTAGCTCAGTGGCTAATTTAAGAGCTCGAGCCGTTGAAGCATATCCAGAATCCAGGATTTGGAATCTAGCCATTCCAAGCCGACCGGCGCGACCAACCTGCAACAAATGGTTCTCAAAGCGTAAGCGCCATGAATCAACGGTAAATTATGATACTGAGCAAGAAAGTGAAGAAGCTAACGAGAGAAGTTGGTGATCTCCACATGGTGGCGGCGGAGCAACCAGCGTCACCGTCTCAATGTGTGTTGCGAAGAAGAAAGAACCCAAGGGTCGCAGTTGGGCTGAAAAAACTGCAAATTTCGGACTCCAATGGGACCAAAGTCCGTTGACCCGATTCGATCGGATCCGGGTTTAGAAAAGCCCGCCCACAAGCAGGGCCACGAGGAGTCGTAGTGGTGTGGCAAGCACGGCTAAACACATCTCCTCCTGTCCTGTGTTCTTTACAAGCTGTGCTTTTCTTGTTTTCCAATCATTGCTCTGTAATTCAATCGGAGAAGAAGAAGAAGAATCTCAGATGGTGTTGTCGCAGAAGCTTCACGAGGCCTTCAAGGGCACCGTTGAGAGAATCACAGGACCTCGCACCGTCTCCGCCTTCAAAGAAAAAGGCGTTCTCAGCGTCGGCGAGTTCATTCTCGCCGGCGACAATCTCGTCTCCAAATGCCCTACCTGGTCTTGGTAATTTCCTATCGGCACAAACCGTTCCTGATCGTGGAAACTAGTTCGCACCAATTAATTAACTTATTTTTATGGATTTTGTTTTGTGGAAATCTATTATGGTTTAGCTGGGAATTCTATCTATTTTTAGTGTGAATTTTATTGTTGATTAAGTTTTAGACTTGAATTGAATAGTTCTTCATGATTTTATATTTAAAGCTAAAACATCTCATTTCATTTTGATGAGTATCTTGACATATCTGAATACATAGAGGAAGTTTGACATAGACTGAGTTTGATCCATTTGTTTACATAACAAAAGTCACAGTTTGGGTCCCCGTTATTGACTTAAAGCTCGGAGAAGTATGCTACAGTTTTAGACGCTATAATTAACAGTTGGTGGTTCTTCTGATCTAGAAGCATTCATGCCACTCATATAGGTAGCTCAATTTACTGTGATTGCGATATATAGCGTCATGTTTAGGTTTTGTGTTGTTAACTTTAGGTGCTATCATGGATTAGTTACCAAACACTTGTTCAGAATTAATGGACTGGGCTAATTATAGCCAACCTGAAATAGTAGTTTTTAGGTTTGTAATCAGCTGAAGCACCTTCTGCAGCGTTGCGCATGTAAATATTTTTTCTGTGAGGAAACTGAAAGCTGAAACAACTATCTTGAACCTAATGAATGCTGGCTGGTGGTTGGTTGTCTCTTAAACTTTTCCAATTGCTTGATAATGCATCTGAAACTGATGATATACATTCCATTTAGAAGTGATAATTTATAACCAGAAAATGTATAGAATTGTAATCATGTATTTGATTTCTGCCCTTTGCTTCTAATTTGTATTCCATTTATGTATGTGTGTATTTGGTAGTAGCAAAATTGTGATCAAATGGTTGGGTTTTCATCATTTGCTTCTTACATAATGCACTGCTTTATAAGTCACTATTCTTGTAAGAGGTAGCCAATGTTTTGTGACTTTAGCTGTCTGTTGATTTTGGTTTCCTTGTGTTAGGGAGTCGGGTGAGCCAAGCAAGAGGAAGCCATACTTACCTGCAGAAAAACAGTTCTTGATTACTAGAAATGGTAAGCTTCATTTTATGTAGTAGTGTCTATTACCTATCTTTTCTATTCTGTCAAGAGACTGTTTCTTCTGAAATTGGTATAATGGTTTTCATGCATAAGTGGTGCAATTACCCTGCAGCAAATTAAGACCTGAGAAATACAACTGCTAGTACCAATGGTATGAAAATATGGAAATAATACTACTAGCCACTCTGAATATGAAAACTAAAAGTAACAAAATTGTTTGCTTATAGATGAAAATATAAAAGTTATGATTAAATTTTATTTTCTAAAGCAAAAACACATGATGCCTTAATAGATTTGCAAATATTGATAAATAGACTAATAGTATGATCCGTACAAACAAATGATAGACACTCATAGACAACACCGACCCTGTTTTCTGTCATTGGCAAGTATCTGAAATGTTCATTACCAGGTATTGTGCATAAACTATAATGAGAGCAACTTCTCTGTTTACATGCTAATGCAGACTTCTTATCTACACATATTGTTCTAATTTATGACAATTTTCTGCAGTGCCTTGTCTGCGGAGAGCTGCATCTATAGAAGAAGAGTATGAAGCTGCAGGAGGTGAAGTTCTGCTAGATAATGAAGATAATGATGGCTGGCTGGCAACCCATGGGAAACCAAAAGGTACATTTTGTTTATCCAAATCCCCACAATGGTGGGAAACTTGTGCAATTGGCTGCCTTTTATATTGTGAATTTTGTGTTTACCTCTCTTGACTGCCAATATGTATGTATTCAGAAACTAGAGTCAACGAAGAGGAGAACTTGCCTTCAATGGAAAACCTAGAAATCAGCAAGAAAAGTTCTATTCAGTCAATTCCTTCATACTTTGGAGGTGATGAGGAAGAGGATATTCCGGACATGGCAGAGTATGAAGAAGCTGATAACCTTGTTGAATCAGACCCAGTAAGTTGTTTGTTTTCAGTGTCTTTTGGGAACATAATTATTTTTATATTTGTTAGGTTAGTCTATGCTTGTGATTTGTGAACTCTCAGACTACTTCATTAGAAAAGAAAGTCTTTCCCTGCCTCAAAGGAGGCTGCAGGATTGTAGTGGCCTTTCCTAAAAGCAGTTTGCTTAGGGCTCTACTAATTTATTTTCATATTCATGTAAAAAGATTTGTAGTTAAAGGAAGAGAACTAGAGAAGTTCTGGAAGTGTTGGTTGGGGGGTTGTTAGGGTTCAATGCTAACAAACTGATAGTTTAAAATGTAGAAATAATTCTGTAAACCTTTATTGTTGAAGTAAGATAATTAGTGTTTTATAACTTACCAAGAGAGGTCGGTATTTCAATTTCAAAATTAAATTATTGGGAGGCAGGAGCAACAACGGGTGAATTAGCCTTTGCTCAAATGCCTCCCATACCAGTATCTTTGTAGAAGAAGAACTGGAGATCTTCAATCTTAGTTTTGCATTTGCTTAGCAGAGATAGTTGATAAATGTGTGTTTCAGCTTGGAACTTATGAGTAGTGAAGTACCTCTATTTGACACATTGAACTCATGTACAAGGGAGAGGATTTAGGTTAATTGCAATATTTATCTAATGGAAAGGAGGCATACAAGTCTTAGTTCACTGTGAAACCATTAGTTATATTCTTCTGGAAAGAGGAAAAGCTGAAGCTGGAGTCTTTTAAGTATATCTTGTGCTAATGGAAATTTCAAATAATAATTTCTTCTGTTCCCAAATGATGTACACTTTTTTGTAAGTAATGATGCAAATGCAATGATGACATATAATCGTATATAATTTGGTCAGGATTGGTGTCCTACACCATGAGACAGTGATGAGATATATCAGTTGCATTAAGGTGATAAAAGTATCATGGAGTATATTAAATGAAGTGTTACGTAGTATTGCATTCAGAATTTAGAATTTCTGTATTGTTACTCGTGATATATCCAAACATCAACAACTGCGTGGATAGGAATTTTATTTACAGGTTTTTCTGTTAAACTATAATGGACAACCTTCTGATTATATCCTTAGTAGTTGCGTACTTGCGTTAGATTGAGTGTCATTCAATTCTTGCTAAGATTGCCTGTTTACATCAACATCAACATGAAGAAAAAGATCTGATTATTGAGATGTTTACGTTTAAATAATTAATGCAGGCAACCCTACAATCTACATATCTTGTGGCTCATGAACCAGATGATGATAATATTCTGCGTACCCGAACTTATGATGTCAGTATAACGTAAGTCTAATTTTTGTGATAAAGTTACTACATATTGATTTGATAGCCTGTTAATATATTAAGTTCAGGTCTCGGCATTATAAGTCATTCCTTTTGGTTAAAAACTCCAACATGGTTTGGTTGTTATTTAGTCATCACTGTCACATATGAAATTAATACTTGGAGTTACTTCAATAATTTGGTTAGTTTTTTATATCAATATATGAAGTTGCTGGAAAAGATCTTATCCGGTGCTTTCGTTATATTGTCCAATTTACTAAATCCGTATTGCTTTCGGTACCATTTGATGTGGTATATCCCTTCCTTCTTTCAGGTATGATAAATATTATCAAACTCCTCGTGTTTGGCTTACTGGATATGATGAGGTTAGTCCTTTTGATGTAATTTTTTATGGCTTAATCGGTGGTTGTAAACAGTTTGGGGATTAATATTGATATTGACCTATAAACTCTCATACTGACTCTTTCTTGTGATAATTGAACATGGCAATGCCTTGCATAAATGTAAGCATGGCATGCTGTGTTGCTGGAAATATATATGGACTTATTATAATGGCGGCAGTTGAACTACGGTTCTGGTAGAAGTCCTTGCTTATGTACTTGGCCACTAATAACTAATCAGAGGAACTTGGTTGGAGTTTCAAAATTGAGAGTTATAATCCAAAATGTTATATTACATTTGGTCCATCTTATATCTAAAATCTAAATCTGTCAGTTCACTTGAACCTGGATCTTATGTGAAATATGTTTGAATTATGAATTATGATACACAAAAGATAAATATGTGTTTGTCACGACTCTCTAGAGCTAAGTACAGGGATCAACCGGTATAATACTTAACCAGTATATGGTCCCCAAAACTAGAAAATATTGGTGAATTTTGTTATATGCATATATGAGTTTGGTATTTGACACTTAATTGAGGATGGGTAATAATCCTGTTAGTGCATATTATAGACCAACCACCAAGGTGTGAGATTTATATCATCGTGAGTGCATATTAATGAATTGTCTATCTAATTATATTCACCTCACTTATTGAGAGCTTTCTGGTGTGTTTGGCAGTCTAGGATGCTTTTGCAACCAGAACTTGTTCTTGAAGATGTTAGTCAAGACCATGCGCGCAAGACGGTGAGATATGCTTTATATATCTTGTAAATGATATCTTTGTGAACAGTTCACGTTTATTTTGGTCAGAGTTGGAGTTTTCAACTATCTTGGTAGTTTATTTGAGTGGTTTCACAAATAATTTGTTAGGATTACATAAATGTGGTGTTAATGTGCTTCATTGAGTGAGCAATATTTTTTTCTTAGGAAGCTTAATGTGGTTTGTTCTTATGATATTCTTCTTTCGTCTAACTTAAAGTCAGTTTTCTAAAAATATGGTGCTTATTTATTATTATTTTTTTCTATTGGCTCGTTAGTTAACATTCATAAAAAGTTAAGCTCATCTTCTTTCCTTTCTCACCCTACCCCTACCCTTATTATGTGCAGGTCACCATTGAAGACCATCCTCACTTGCCTGGAAAGCATGCATCTGTACATCCATGCCGACATGGGGCTGTGATGAAGAAAATTATTGATGTGTTGATGTCTCGAGGGGTTGAACCAGAAGTTGATAAGTAAGGATAAATTCTATTCTCATATCATTCAATAACAGCTTAAGATACTTTCACACGAGTAATGAGTATTGTGAGAAATACTGTGTGCAATTGGTCAGTTAATTTAAATTTAAGCATTTATGAAAAAACTAAAGATTATTACAGAGGAATAAGAGAAACTTATTTTTTCCAGAATTAAAATTTATGATTTGATATTACAGTGTATCTTGTAGGCAAACAATCGGTTTAAAAAATGAGGAAACAGTCTCGTATATATGTTGATGGAACTGTGGTTTCTCTTTCCATTAATCTATACTTTTTGTTTTAGTTTGTGATCTTCAGTTGTGACTTGTCTCATGTTCTTGTATGTATGGCTTATAGTCTCAATCTTGCTTTTGTAGGTACCTCTTCCTATTCTTGAAATTTGTAGCCTCTGTAATTCCTACCATAGAATACGACTACACCATGGATTTTGATCTTGGTAGCTCAAGCAGTTGATCTAAAATCCAAGGTATGTTACTACTTTTATCTGCCATTTTCAATGCTCTCAAAGTTAGCAGAGAAACAAATGGCCCAGTACGACGGAGTTATACAAACAAGTTGTTTATAAAACATACTCATCATTCCTGCATTTAGTCATTTTCATTATTTGTCGTATTGCATCAAGGCCTCACTTTTCCCTAGGTTCATGATCACAGCTTGATTATTTTCGTACCCTGAAATTTAGAAGCTAACATGCAGCCTTGCAATTACATGTTCACGAATATACTGTTAAACTAGCATTGAGTGAATAGTATCATGTATCTTGACGTGCTGTGATCCGATTTTTACGACAAGGCTCAAGTAGGCAACTAGATACCATGATGACAACTGTTGTGTTACAACTTAACTAACTGAGCACAATTGTTATATGATGGTGATAGTCTTAAACTAAGATGTTTGTTTGTGTACGAGGAAGGTGGTGTTTTGATATTGGTGTGTTCTCTTTGTTTAATCTCAGATGGAAGCTACAAAATTACTAGCCGTTGACAATTGCAACACTCACCAATCAGCATCAAGTAAAATACCAATTCCTGTTTGTACATAACATTTAAATGGCTTTGTAACAGTGGTACAAGTTGTGTGGTTGCTTACATTACATCCTCATTTTATATATAGTATGTAAAAACTCACTGTATGTGTTGTTTCGTTTCCAAAAGTTATTTATTAATTATTGAGCGGCCTCCTTAGGATGGGAATGGATGGATTATCTTTTTCTGTGATAATTTTGTTTATAAAATTATTCAGTATAAAAAACAACAATATTGGTATGCAAGCAAAGCAAGTGCAACGATTAACATCTCTACCCGCCCTAATGATCCGTGTCCCGCTCGGATCTGTTTTATTTGTCTTTTGGCTGAGAGTCTCAGTTAATTTATATTAGTTGAGATTTCCGATATTGCATATTCAATTTTCCGCTTAAACAAAACAATTGAGATATAGCCCAATCACCTAAACAGTAAAAACATGAAGATTCGAGCCTAGTCCAGACAAAAATAAAATATAATTAAATAAAAATTAGATATTTGTCTCACTGTATCAGATCCAAATCCATTAGTGGTGGTGGCCACTACGATTTCTTTAATCATTTTGTCTCTTCACTCATTAAGGCCATTAATATTAGCATCACATGCTACACGAGGACATACGCCTAAAATCTCAGCCATCCAATAGTCCTACTCGGTGAGCAGACGTGCATCAAACGGTCTAGGTTTACGGACAACGTGCTCCTCAGATGTACGATGGGTGATCAGATCCAGTGTCCCCGCCACGTGCAAATCTTGATTTCGATCGACGGTTCTGATTGCACGACTGCCTCAGTAGTACTGAAGCTCATTAGTAAATAAATACAAGTACTCAATTTCAATTGCATCATATCTCAAAAGTAAACATTAAGCAGAAGCATAGAAATGAAGATAAATCATCAAGTCTCAATAATCCTGGTGGCTCTCTTCCTCTCCGCGGCTGCCGGAGAATTCTCTGTAAGCTCCTCATCTCCATTACTATCTATGTACTCGCATCCTCATTTTCATCGTCTGTAATTTTGTGATCGAACAATCATGTAATCAAACGGCTGTTATTTCCCATCATCAATCGTACCATCGATCTACACCACCTCGTCAAATCTTATTAGATCTTGCATTATTATCCATAAGTATTGATTTAGATTTTTTTGGAGCATTCTGTGCTCTAGATTTATGATTTAAGTGTATTTTCACTAAAACGTGGATAGACAATAACTAATCATTGGGTAAAACGCAGGATGACAATAATTGCGTTTACACAATATACGTGAAAACGGGTTCGGTGATTAAAGGCGGGACGGACTCAAATATCGGTGTGACCCTCGGAGACGGGTCGGGTCGTTCAATGTGGGTCCCGGACTTAGAAAGGTGGGGTGGCCTTATGGGCCCCACACACGACTACTACGAACGCGGCAACCTCGACATTTTCAGCGGTCGCGGCTCCTGCATTCACTCACCGATCTGTCGTCTTAACATAACCTCCGACGGCTCCGGGAAGCACCACGGCTGGTACTGTGACTACGTGGAGGTGACGGCCACTGGGCCCCACAAGGAGTGCTCGCAGACGATCTTCTACGTGGACCAGTGGCTGGCCAGGGATCGCCCCCCGTATACACGGGCGGCGGGCT
>JAYMTF010000040.1:0-65661 GCA_036897485.1 Pelargonium nanum
ATATATATATTACTCTTAAGCAAATGCCTAGCTTCCTAGGATCTTCTTGCAACCTATGCTGGCGGTCACAGATAGGATGTGAGAAGAGATTCTCCAAACAATTTCTACCCTGGCTAGCAAGTGTTTGGGAGGAAATACTCCAAACAGTTCACAACTCGACATAGATGCAATTTTAACCAAACACCAGCACAAAATTATTCTAAGAGCAGTGTATATTATCATGTTAGTGCATTAGATATACAGGTAAGAGATCCATCAGATGCTTTGGGTACAAGTAAGAAGGCAATGGATACTCCACAACAATTATCCTAGTCATATCACAAACACACACACACATATATTGTGAATCACTCTGTATGTACATCCTAAACTCAAAATATATGTACACACTACCTTTATAGTAACAGCAAAAAAAATAGCTTCGTACACTGACTAAACAATTGTTCTATAACTACTAGCATGAAGAAAATTGCATATTAACATTACAGCCAAAAGAGATTCGTTTCAACAAAGACAAATATAAGTATATGCATTCATCTTAACTGTTTTACTTCCAAAATGACGTTAAAAACACATAATCTGAACTATAATAGACGAAGAATCCAAAACTACCTGGAATTGATTCGAAAAGCAGCAGGCAGAGGCTTCCGCAAAACCTCCATAAACGTGTCCCACTCTTCAGGCGCCACAATTCCTTGCTCCTGACATCACCGAAACCACAAGAAAAACCTCAGAAACTTCAAAAGCACCACACAAACACCTAATCGAAACTCACAAAATGCTTCGAACCTAACAGAGTGCATCGGATTCATGAATCGAAAACAGAAAATGAAATCGGAGGAAGCAAATAGCGTGAGAAAACCTTGTAGTACTCGTCGAAAGCGAGGTTCTGAGTAGCGAAGGGCTGCCAACCGGGAGCAGCGGAATCGGAAGAAGGATCGGATTTGGAGCGTTTCCAGACATTCTCTCTGTTCTGGCGAAAATGCTTTCTCTGCGTGCGAGACCGACCTCCTCTTCCTCTGCCGCCTCCCATGGCTGCTGGTTGCGGCTGCGAGTAACTGCTCTTTGTGTTGTGTGTGTTTTCGCTCTCAGTCTCAGCAACTCCTTTTCTCGTGCAAGTTGCAACTGTGGCCCAGTCGACACGGTGAGTTTCGAATATATACTGTGACTTGTGGGTCTTTCTCTGCCCGGCCCGGTTCTCTTTATACGGGTTCGGGTTGTCTTATCCGAATATGGTGCGAGTCCATCTGCCCATCACATTTTCAAATGTATTTGTTTTAGTAAAATGAAGTACAATCTCATTGTGTCAATAAATGAGACATGACATATACTGATGATTTAGTTAAATCACAACGCGACACGTATACAATTTTTTATTATAAAACAGACTCTCCGCACCAGAAGAAGCTATGCCTTGTTTAGTTATAGAGCATTTATTCCAATTTTCCAGAAAACTGTCTTCACTAGACTGGAAAACTTGTTTAGTTACACGTTTTCAATTAGGAAAATATAAAACTGGAAAACAGTTTTTCAAAATAGTTTGAAAATGGAAAACTGTTTTTTATTTTAAGTTTTCCAAATAGAAAACTCATTTTTTTATACTCATTTGTACTTTTTTTATGTCTCACGGAATATCTATCCTGAATAATGTTGTTATTTACCTATTTAAAATTAATTCTACTTCACATCATTCTAAATTAGAATCAAAATAAACAAAAATGAAAAATGTTACAACTAAACAAGTTTTTCATAGAGAACATAAAACAGATAGCAGAAAAACAAAAACAAAAAACAAAAAATGAAAATTGTTTTCTACAACTAAATGGACCCTTAACGTTTTTGTAGAGTATGAGGAAATACAAATAATTCAATTTACAATGATACCAGTAATTCATTTTCCAGCCACAGCACTACTATTGCTTGCATATCATTCCTCAATCAGAGCATCAAATACAAGTTTATTTGCCAACCCAAAACTAGTTCATATCTAAAGAAACTAGAAACATATAGTCATATAAACAAAATTTGGGTACATTTTTGCTTGTAAGTGTTAATCAAGAGACTTCTTTTCTGAAACTGGCCTTACAGTCTTTTTTACTGAACTTTGGTTGCTGCTCTTATTACTCAAACCCAAGAGTTTTCCTTTTCGTAGAATCGAACGCTGCATGATCCGTATAGGAATTCCACCCAAATCGAAATCCTCCTTCAAAGACTTTGTTAAGAACCTGAGTTCTGTTTCCGAAAGTTGTTTTTTCCCATTCAAGAAGGCAACGAACGTGGGTGGTCGTGCCTTCACCTGGGTGAAGTACTTCACTTTTGGTTTAGCGGCCTGGTCTTTCCATGAATGCCTGCTCATTACCTGGCGAAAAAGACGGACATGAGTGTTTACTACCAAATTTACGGGTGTCAGGTATACCTGGGGTCGCAGGCTTGAACTGACCGGGTAAAAGAAAACGCATATATTTTTATCGGGCAACTTTTGGTTAGTTCTAACGTGGCTCGCTACTTAGTGGGAGAGGTTAGGGCTCATTTTCCCAGCTCTTGAACTAAGTACTGACCTTAAGCAGCCAACGGTTAAGGTGAGCTGTTGACAACCTTGAACACCATTTTTCGTATGTTTCGACCACATGGTGGATCACAGCTTTCCTCACTTTTCCTTCTAATGCTGAAAGGAACATAACCGGTATTCCTGTCACCTGCCAAGAAATCATGCCATCTTAATTCAAGTAACCCGACATCATGTACAGTGCATTCTTGACATTTAAAAGTTAACTCTATTGAAAACTTACTCTTACACTTTTTTCGTATTGATTATGAAATTTAGAGGTAAAATAAGTATAACTGTCCATTATACCAACAAGAACTGTCCATTAATAGGGTAAAGAGTATTGTGAGCGCACCTGGAGTGCGCACAAGAATGTCTCCACCAACTAATTTTTGGACTCAATGATGGTTTTAAGAGTTTTCATTAGTGCTGGCAATTATTGGTTTCGGGTTAAAAATGCCTAACCCGACCCACAAGAGGTACAGTTTGTAGGCCAAGGGTTGGGTTGTGGGTTTTGCATACAAACAGTGTTTGAGTGTGGGTTTGCCGACCCAATATGCAATTTCCAATGGCAAAACCGATCCAAAAATTAATCAGATCCATTTTATAATGCCCGAACCAGCAAAATATCTTGGTGGATTTTGGGTGCCCACGAGTTCGGGTCCAGATTGCCGGTTCTTCTTTTCGTGCACAGATTGATGACCAGTAGTAGTAAGAATGGAATATATGCACATTGCACACACATAAAATAGCCTAGCCTTGATAACAACTTGGACTGAAAGAAACATGCAAGTTCAAGAAAAGCATACGACCGGCCCATTTTACATGTACCCAACTCTAGTTAGTGCTCCCAAATTAAACATGAACCCTGAACTTTAATTTGAAAAGCGCAAGGTTTCGGTAACTAACTCTGCCTAAAGCACTACGGAAAAGTAACAGGAAAAATGATGAATAGATTTAATAAAACACGAGACCCTAGAACACCTATCAATGAGCATCAAAGTGGTGCTAACATCTTAATGTAATGAAAATTTAACTGCCAAACCTGAGGTACAACTGTCTGAACTTCTTGACGAACAACTTCCACAACCTGCTTCAATGCCACTTTCCGTTTTATGAGATCAATCTTGTTCACAATCACAATCAAACCCCGCCCTTCTTCAACCGCTTGTCGTGCTATAGCTACTTCAGTGTGCTTCATGGTCATCCCAGTTTCTACAATCTGATCATCAATGTGTTATAAATATACCAAGATAGTGAAACAGATACAGAAATATATATATATAACAAGAAGGCAAGCTAGGGGTGGGCTCTTGCCTACAACGGCCCACCCCTCGCTCCTCCATTTTGATCATGAGGAGACACCATTTATACATCTAAGCATACAACTTGTCATATAAAATGCATAAACAGAAACAAGATTTGAGAAAGACCTCTTCCGCATCAAGTACCAGCACAATAACATGTGCCCTCATTAAATTCTTTCTTGATTGCATCACACTCAAAGATGATGGTCCTTTCTCTAGCTTTGTCCTTTCCAGCCAACCTGCCGTGTCGACCTGGATAATGGACCATAATGATATAAAAAACTACACAAGCCAAAAATACATTGATGAGTAGAGAGCATGAAATATGATATTTACCAGGTATATAGTCCTCCCCTCATATTCAAACTGAGCTCGAACGGCATCTCTTGTCAAACCCGCCTCGGGACCAACCAAAACCCGCTCTTCTTCTAACAATGTATTCAACAAGGTTGACTTACCAACATTGGGCCGTCCTACAATTGCTAACTGTAAAGGCAACTTACTCTCCTCCACTTCATCGGGATTAATGTCCTGATTTGCGCTATTGTCCTCTGTTCCATCATCAAGAATTAGTAAAAATGCATAACATGGATATAGAATATCCACCATTCTGGACCGGACTGGGACTGAGCCAGACCAAAAATCCCATATCACATAGACTGAAAACCGGACCGGACCGAATGGATAGATTTTAACTAAAATTTTACATTTTAAAGATAAATTATTTGTAATTGAAGTGAATTAAGTGAAGAACAATGAAGTATATTAATTGTATTAGAAGTGATATACAATTTTATTTACTAGAAAAACATTTTCTAAAATAAATAATAAAAAAACAGTCCAGAACGGACCTATTTGGTCTAGTCTGGTTCTGGTCCGGTTGGGTTCAAATTTCCGGACCGGACCCAATCAGACCTCCCCAATAACAAAGCACCTCTAGAGATCAACAAAAGGTGTACAAGTGAAATGACTAGCATGCTCTGAAAGCAACTAGAATAACAAACAATTCAAGGGATAGATACGTAGTCTCACCACTTAAAACTTGAAGCATATGCTTCTCAAGCAAAGGCTTAAGAGTTTCGTGTAGATCCGCCATACCAAGTCCGGTCTCGGCAGATATTGGAACGGGGTCTCCAAATCCTAACCTATAGGCTTCAGCAACTGCTGCAGAAAGAAAGCCGCCAGAATCATCAAGTGATTCGGATTTATTCATCACTACTATAGGATTGATTCCAGGAACATGCCTGCGCAACCACTGCCCGACCTCCAAATCCAAGGGATGCAATCCAGCTCTAACCACAACACAATACCAACAGAGTAATTAGAATCTGCAGCAGCCGATAGTAATCTATGATACACGGACACTCATCTTCTCGATGTAGTCGTGTCCGGCATGTGTCTAACACTTGGACACTCAAACAATCTTTGGATACGTGTCGGACACAAGATTTCACGTGACACCCTATTTTTTAATCAGACACGTAATTTGCACCCCTGTTTTTTTTTTCAAAAAATGAATTGATAGAAACACCCAAGAACACAATGATGAGCATGATAAAGGAACGTTATAACATGTGAAACATACGTTGAGCTCTCATTTATTTTTCTATATTTATATTTCTCGCACTCTAACTAACAAAATAGATTATATCTTTTTTCAAAAGAAATTGTTGATGACTATCTATGATCTATCTACATTCTTTTCAATGATGTCTTTATACAGTGTTTACTATAAATGATTTTATGTAAATTATATGCACTAATATAGCAAATATATATTATTGAAAGTATTCCTAACATGTTGAGCCTTTCATTTTGTAAAAGTTGTGCCACCGCATCCATGTTGTGTCCCATATGCATATAGTAGCACGTACAAGAATCTTAATAGTAAAACAAACCTGGCATCTATCAGGAAGAGTGCAAACTGAGACCTTGCCAACACTTTGGCAGTCATGTCCGCGGTTCTGTCAAGAATAGAACCTGTAGTTGCTGCAGTTTCTAAGCCTGCAGAATCCAATACCTTAAATCGTAAATCACCCAATTTGGCAACGCCTTCTCGTATGTCACGTGTGACATGATCGGTTGGAGTGTTGTACACAAGAGCCTCTCTCCTTCGAATTAAACTAGAAAAAAGAAAAAAAAATGGAATGAATTGTATTGAACAAATATCTTCGGGGCTCAAACTTTAAGTTTGTTAAGAAGTGCCGAGAAACAAAATGTAGAAGTAGGTCATAGAAACGAAACTGACCGATTAAACAATGCAGATTTTCCAACATTTGGGCGGCCAAAGAGAAGTACAGTTGGAAGAAGATCAATGTCGACTTTGGTGAAGTCCACCAGTTTCTTCTGCGCATCCTTAACTTTCTTTGTTTTGGAAACAGAGGAAGCAAGGCCAGACTTGTCCAAACCAAGCTTTGGGCAAGTTTCTGGTAATGTATCTTGCGTAGTGCAAAATGCAGCTTTAGATATTAACAAAGTTGCAAAACCATTGGGTGCGAGACAGCGGTTGTTGGGGATTGAGTTTGATGGACAGATAGTTGTATTTCCATGGATTAGTGGGAAGATGAAATTTGAGCCAATATGTTTTCTACGGGATGAGAGAGCTCGAATCCATGCCTGAGACATACCTCCTTAAAGCTTGTTTTCGGGCATAAAGATACTACACAGTTAACTGTAAATTTTCTATATTATCACCTTCCATCAATAACTAGCCATCAATGAACTCTGTAAAATACAATGACACATATATCAATTACAGAACAACCAAACCAGAGAACTTCAGATACCCACAAAAAAACCGAATGGATTAAATGAACTTTGCACCGATACTCAATTTGGTACACGGAAACAAAAAATCCAATTCACCGGGGCCGGAAAATTCGGTCAAAACCAACGACACACCCGAAACGCACGCTTTAGAATTGTAATAGTAAATTAGCCCAACAAAAAAACTCTAATTAGTCTTATGGTTTACATGATTTTTGTATCTTAGTTAACATAATTATGTAAAATAAGCTAAATCTGTGTTATCTAATGGTTTTAGGCTGTGTAATTGCCATCTCTAAATTGGAAAACCCCCATTGTTTCTACAACTTCCATGGGTTCTGAACTGTAAAACCCATAGATAATTTAATAAACTCTAAATCATTTCAGGAATTGAAGGCAAAATCAACACTAACACACTCTAGGTTTCTTCGAATTCATATGATACGCTACTGAATTGAAAACAAAAATTGAAAAATCGGGCACAATTGAGAACAATACTAGCTCAATCAATCTTTTATAAAACACTTTGAGAAGGTACTTACAGGAAGGTTCAAAGCAACCGTACAACTGGTGGTGCCTCCGGCGGCTCTCCGGTAGGTTTCGCGGTTTCAGATGTTTTCGCAGACGCAAAGATTGATGGAGAAGCGGCGGCGAAGAGCAAATGTTGGCGGCAAGATTTGTTGGGTTGATCAAAAATCCGATTGGGTCCAAAGTTGAGCCCATTAGGTCACTGAACAAAGATCCACAAATATTTCGAGTATATTTGTCAATACGGCTGCACTTAAACGGGTCGGGTCCAAAAGACGATAATGTTTACACCAAAATATTTTTTAGACAACTCTAACATGTCGCTGCTTAGTGTTAGTGAGACGGAAGAGATAGATAAAATGTTGTTAAATAAGAATGCGTGAGTTTTTTTTGGACGTGTAACTGTAGGTGGATATCGAGATGGCGGTGCACCTTGTTTATGGGATCGAGTTTTGCACGTGAGAGGCGAAGGTTCTATTATCTGATATTAAGTTTTTATTGACTAAAGAGTGGAGGGTGGTGGTAACATATAGTTACCCTGAATGAAATCGAGTGACTGGCCATTTAACGAAGTTTGGGCAATTTGTGGACATGAGGCATGTTCTCTATCGTAGCGTGCCCGCCAAAGTTTTTGGTTTGGTGCATGATGATGCTCAACGTGTGTTTCTAGCTCGTTTGATAGCTAACAATTTTTTTGTTTAGTAAAATAATTTGTTCTCTTAAAAACATATAGCGCACAACAGTCTCAAGGTAAACTCACGGGCTCATAATGTATAAAAAAGTTAATAAGCGAAGACAAAATAAAACAAAACTAATAACAAAGATGGAAGGACATCAATTTAATTACGATGTACCATGAAAACATATAGATGTCATTTTTATTTCTTGATAATCAAATGCAATATTATTGTAGTTCCATATTCATAAAAAAAGTGCCCCAAATAATTGTAGATCCATTGTCCAATGAAGTTTGGTGGGGTTGGAGATGTGTCTTGTACTTTATTTTTCCTTTCCAATAATGACATCAAACAGTAAATAAAGATAAAAAGATAGATGGGTACAATGGTCCAATGTGGACCACAACTATGACCAAAATTATCTCCTTCCAAGTTAATAAATATAAATTAAGTATTATACACTCTATATATAGCTCCTAAAAGTAAAGTTAATAATTTCTGTAAAGTAGGGTTTACAAATTGAATTTGAAAAAAACAAAACAAATTAAATTTGTATTTGTTATATCATACTCATATTTAACTGGCTAGAGGCATGATTTTGCTTGGTCCAATTTGATATAATAATTAGTTGGTTATATAGTGAGCTATCTAAATTTGTATAAGTATGAGTTAAATTTTAGACACATGCAAGTTCGGATTCAAACTATCAATCTTAAGTGGAGGGAGCATGTAGTCATGTTTGTAGGACACATGATATGTTGTCTCAATTCATTAGAGCTGACAATTTGAGTTTTATACTAACTTAGATTGTGTTTTTTAGATACAGAATGCGCATTTTGAATCAAGTTTTAAGTGTAAAATGAGTTTATAGAAGTTCGTCCAACGTAATCTAAAACAACAACATGGTCCATATTTGCAATCCAAACTAAAGTAAAAGTGAATCGAGCCTTTCAAGTGCCCACAAAAGTGGGTCCAAATTGTCTACATTCCTTAATATTATGAAGAGAGAAAAAAACTACGAATTTCAATTCATAGTTGAAGTACACCTTCCCAACATTTATTATAAATAAATATTTCAACTTATACAACAATTCAAACCCAATTTATTTCCTAAAACAAAATCCATTGAATTTTGTCTTCCCAACATTTATTATAAATAAATATTTTAACTTATACAACAATTCAAACCCAATTTATTTTTTAAAACAAAATCCATTGAATTATGTCTAAATGGTCTCAAATAGACAAAAACTAGTATGGTCTTCGATCAGTTTAATCTTGGACCTATGATCACTCCAACGTAAAATTGACAATTTAGATTTCAAATCAGATTTATACTAATAAAAAATAATTAAAATACATTTCAAAATATCAAATTTTGAGTTTTAGTGTGAAATGTACCCTCTATCTTATCCAATAATATTTGTCTATAAAATGGAATTTTTGGACAGTCTCTTTCACGTAGACAAGAGAGCCCATTGGTTTGTGTTGCCTCCTACTGTCTCAACAAAAACAAAACCTCTAATTTCTTGACACATATCCAATAAATATCCCATCTTTTTCACCACCATCAAATCAAACTAAAATTCCATCACCAACCCATCAATCCTCACCCTCTTCTCTCACATTCTTGAGAAAACCCACATACCAAAACCCTTCAATTTGTCCATTTCACACCACCCACAAAATGACCCATCTCTCCCCTCTCCTCCTCCTCCTGGCGGCGGCGATGGCGGTGGCGGCCACCGCCGACCTCCGGCCCGGATACTACTCCGAGACGTGCCCAAAAGCCGAGTCGATTGTCCGGGATGTGATGTACAAGGCGATGATCAGAGAACCCAGAAGTGTAGCCTCCGTCATGCGCTTCCAATTCCATGACTGCTTTGTGAACGTAAACCACTAAATTACCAACTTGCCACTATTCTTCTAGAAGATTCTATGTATTTTTTTATTCTGATTTTTGTGTTTTTTTTTAATGGTAGGGTTGTGATGCTTCTGTGTTGCTTGATGACACACCGAGCATGCTGGGAGAGAAGTTGGCTTTGTCGAACATTAATTCTCTGAGATCCTTTGAAGTGGTCGACGAGATTAAGGAGGCTCTGGAGAAGGCTTGTCCTGGGATTGTGTCTTGTGCTGACATCATCATCATGGCGGCTAGAGATGCTGTTGTTTTGGTAATTTCTTGATTTTAGTACCGAGAAATGATTTGTTTGAGTTGGGATTGACAGTTCGGGTTTCGAGTCAGATTTTTGGGGATTCGGGTTGAAATAAATAAACTCGAATCATACTACTACCATGACTGTTCATCAATTGGGCTGGGTTGAAGATTTGGACCGAATTCTTATTTTTATTTAACTTTTCTTGTATACAATTATCACAAGAGTGCCCGATATTTAAGTCATAATTTATTGGTTGAGACTTTAAACCAAGAAACAAAGATAAATGAATCCGAGAGGGCGGATTGGGGCAGATATGAGTGTTAAATGATGAGATGTCGTCACCTCATTGGTCTGAATTAAGTTGTTGAGAGTTTCAGCCAATAAATCATAACTGAGATTTTTTTATCTTATTATAATGTTCTAACACTAATTTGATACATTATTTATCATTAACTTCGCTTCATTTTATTTTATTTTTCAAACTTTTTCATTAAAAATGCTTTTCTCCAAAACAAAAACAAAAACTATAATTTTCGTCGAATCGGTCCAATTCTGGTCTAGTACGTGAGTTTACGGTCCAATCCATTTAGTTAGAACTTACAATTTAGGTTTTAGTTTGAGTTTTTTTGGGTTCGGGTTAGGGATGCAGATTGTATTGGGTTATGGAATACGAGTTCATGCAGATTTATCTGACTTTCAATTTTCTCGTGGTAAAATCAATCCAACCTGAAATTAATCGAGTCTATTTTATGTGTTAAACCACGGGTCGGGTCTCAAATGCCCGTGGATTCGGGTCCAAGTTGTCTCTCACTGTGCTCTATTATTCTAGTACTATTACAACATTGTGACATACCATGTTTCTTGTCTGAACAGACTGGAGGACCCAACTGGGAGGTAAGATTGGGAAGACTAGACAGCTTATCAGCAAACCAAGAAGATTCAAACAACATCATGCCTAGCCCAAGAGCCAATGCAAGCTATCTCATAGACTTGTTTTCCAAATACAACCTCTCAGTTCAAGACCTTGTAGCTCTCTCTGGCTCTCACTCCATAGGCCAAGCCAGGTGCTTCTCAATCATGTTCAGGCTCTACAACCAATCCGGCACTGGCATGCCTGACCCCGCCATCGCGCCTGGTTATCGCGCCAAGCTCTACAAGCTCTGTCCCCGCGATGTAGACCAGAATGTGACCGTTGATTTGGACGCGACGCCTAAGTTGTTTGACAATCAGTACTTCAAGGACTTGGTTGGGGGGAGAGGGTTTTTGAACTCTGATGAGACATTGTATACTTTTGAGAAGACCAGGGAGTTTGTGGTGAGGTATAGCAAAAATGAGAGTGAGTTTTTTGGGGATTTTGTGGAGGGGATGTTGAAGTTGGGGGATTTGCAAAGTGGGAAGGTTGGGGAGGTTAGGAGGAATTGTAGGGTGGTGAATTCTAACATTAGCAAAATTGGTAGTAGGGCTAAGGGCTTGTTGTTGGATGATTGAGGGTATTTTGGGAAAGAATTTATGTGATTGAGGGTATTTTGGGAAGGAAAAAGTGAGAGTGTAGGAGTGTGTTTAGCAAATAATAAAAGAGTAGTTAATTGATATAACTCCTTATGTGTTGATTGATTATGTTAAAAGTGTTGTTTTGTCCTTTTTGTGACTTGTTCAGTTCGAATTGGCGTGTTTGGCTAAAATATTTTGCAGACGTCGTGTTTGTGTTTTGGGGCAAACCTCGTGTTTGTGTTGTGCCCAAAACACGCACACTTAAAAGTATAATTGTTTGCATAGAAAAAGTATAATTGTTAAATAACCCTAAAAACGTTTTAGTTCGTGAAATGTACTGAGTCGTGTAGTACAATAACATGACCTATTCTTGTGTTACTAAACAAGTCGCATTCACGTTGGTTGATGTAGCTCACAATAACCCTTCAACACAACACACTCAAATAGACAGCTCTAGTCCCAAGAATGAACAAATTCTAGAGCTACATGCAACAAGACAACTGAAAATTATGCTAACATAAATAACCTCAATATAAAAAGTACTATTAAAGATATTAGTAGAAACCTGATGATAAAAATATAGATCCATCATTCAAAATTCAATTGACCATAACCTCAATATCATAAAGCAAAACAAAATCTCAAATGTAACCTAATCTGCAGTTCTCATCCAACAAAAAAACTCTTTTAAGATGCCAAAACCAACTCAAATGACCTCAAATCTATGAAGTGTACTCAACAACATTACTCATAGGCCAAAATTCAGTTTCTTGCATGGCAATGACCTTAAGCTGTAACAGATGGCTTTGAGGCAGCAGCAGAGAGTCTGGATCTCTTCTTTGCCAAGCTCTCGCTACGGCGTTCGCGTTGCTCCTTCAACCTTGTTGCAAGAAGCTTCTGGTACTCCGCCGCCTCTGTCTTTGCCTTCACGATTCTCTTCTTCTTCTCTGCAATTCTTGATCGCTTCCTTTGTAGAGTCAAAGGAGTCACCAGCCTCTGAATTTTAGGAGCCTTGCTGCACTTTTTGCCTGCACAACAAAGAGTAAAGAATTAGTAATAAACAAACATAAATATACCGAAGATTGCTAGAATAAGGAAATGAACCCACCAGCTTTGTTAGTGAAGTTCCGGCGATAGGTGTTGACATATTTGCGAACATCATCGTCCTTGGAGAGGTTGAAGAGCTTGCGGATCTTTGATGCCCTCTTCGGTCCTCTCATCCTTGGCTTCTCAACATCAGTGAGGCCAGGAAGATCACTCTCGCCCTTCTTCACGATAACCAAGTTGAGGACAGAAAGATCTTGACTGACAATACACCCACGAACGGACTTCCTTCTACGCTCACCATTTCTCCTCCCGTATCCACGGAAGCAAGGGGTACCTGTTTAAACAACCATTTGAACAAAATTAGCACCATCTTGAATAAAACTGAATTCAAGAATAGACGATCACCAAGCGCTAAAGTATGTGTGTCACAAAGTAGCACAACAAAAAATGTGCGTTTGGGCTCACTAATTTTCTACTCGTGTCGCGTTAGTGTTGGAATATCCAATAGGTTTAATAATCTATCCTGTCAAACTTCAAACATACGCATGCACGATAAATTATTCATGTTAAGACATACATGAAAAACCCAACACGCACCAATGGAAGTTTTAATAGTAAAATAATCCCAAAACCCTAGCTAGTCTTATTGTTTACAATATTTGAATGATAGTTACCATAGTTACGTTAGATAGCTAGTCTTATGTAATCATGTTAGCTAGTCATGTCATACCAATTGTGTTGTGTTCATAAATGTGTAGTGTCTAGCACACAATCAACCTTGAACAAGACACATATACGACACAAATTGCCAGCTCTACTATAAACCTAACTGATGGAAGTATTGCAATTGTATAGCTATGGAAAACTCACCGTATATAAAATTATCTAAAAACTAAAAAACATGAGACAAAAATAAAGATAAGACTAATGCAAAAATTGGGATTTAAGCAGTCTACATAGGCTGTGGACAAATCAACAAACCTCTGTAGAGAAGAAGGCGAACACGGCCTGGAGTAAGAACTCCCTGCTTCATTGGGAAACCTTGTTTGTCACAGCCACCCATGATCTTGAACACGTAACCCTTGAACTCCTGTCAATTACATTAAAAGGTGTGATCATATATGGTATAAAACACAATACTAGAAAAGGTAAAGCAAAACATAATGACGAATTACATCGCCAAGAGCGTCCCCATGAACTTCCTGCGAGATCCTCTTGTCATAAAAAGCTCGTCTGCAGCATAGAAACAATGTAAGAAAATGTACACTAGCAATTACATCTATTAACACTAAAAACAGAGCTAATAGAAATTTAGAGAATATATGCTAAAACTATATATTAAAAAAACAAAACCAAATAGGCTAACTAAAACAATATACTTCTTTTATTACAAGAAGTTAAACCCTTTTCCTTGACAAGGTAAACCCGACTTCATTAATTACAATCAAATGTAAATAATTAAAAATAATTGTAGTCAACACAGTGACTAAAACAAAGCTAAACAATAAACAAAAGCAACTGTTTGGATTAGAATCAAAATCATATTCTCATTGTCCAAGTTTGGATAAAGATTTCTGGTTATGAAAATGTATGTAGATGAGAATCTCAATCCCATTTCAAAATTTAAAATCCAAACACTACCATAACTTGTATTGACGGTAAAAAAAACAAACATATAAGAATATGAAGCTAATGTAAAAGTGTTTCTAGAGTTCAAAAGACAGTTGCAATACTGAAAACTCAACAAACTGAACTAAGATTGTAACAATGAACTACAAGCATCCAAAACTAACATACCAGTTGATTTAAACAAACCAACATATCCAAATCTATAGCCAATTTCGTCTTAGTGTCAAAAACATTATTGTAATTTACTAAACATTTCAAAATTTACAGTAACCAATTGACAGTGCAAAAACGAATATAAAGGAACATCAAGCTAGATTCAAATGCTACTGAAATGCGAGTGTTCATACATGTTCAAGAGGCAACTACTTCATTCAAATATTCATTACAGCACTAAGATTACAAGCATTCAAATCAGTAACCTATTTTTCATAGCAAAAAAAATCAAAATTCACAGTAATTATGTAGCTAAGCAATAAATAAAAACAAACCCAGAAACGAAAACAGAGGAAAATATAATGGGTCACATACAGTTTGCTATCGTCATCGATCTCGAGCTTCTTCTGGCACCCAGTGGTCGGATTTGCGATGTTGAACTGAAACCAAACCAAGCACGATAATCAGAACACAGCAAAACGAGAAAATAAGGGTTCATAGAATAGAGATATAGAGATCGAAACCTTCATCGTCAATGGCGTCTCTCGCTACAGCCCAGATGTGAAAATGTGCAGCTCTTGCTTCTCAGGCTCCTTGTAGCGAGTTAGGGTTTTTGGCCTATGGAGGGTTACAAAATTTTATACGGCGAGAGGGGGTTATTTGGAGTGTTTGGTTACAGTTAAAATCTTATTCTCGACTGTAGTAGTCTCTTAATCACCGTACACGTGGTTCAGTAATAGTGATTGTTGAGATCTAAGGACTGAGAACGAAAATGGGCCGTTCTCAAAACCTAGTAACGTTATAGGATCTGGGCTTTGAATAAATAGTATTTCATTGGGCCTATTTGGGAATGGGCCTTAATAACCCAAAGCCCATTTTGATAACATATATATTAGGTTAAAAACATATATCGTTAAAGCTTCCTCTCTTCTCTCCCAATTCTCGCCGCCAAAGTCTCCGGCGAATCTCGCCGATCTTCCTCGCCGGCCGGCGTCGCCTGACCATCATCTGCTCCGGTAAGTTATTATATTCTTGCAATTTCTTCCAGAATAGCTCATTTTGTTGCTCTTGTTGTTTTGATATTTTTGAGTTTTGCTTGTTTGAGTTAGTGTTTGGCTGCCGAGAAAATGGAGTAACTCTTGGCTGCCGAGAAAATGGAGTAACTCTTAAAATCTTTGTTGTTTTTTATAATCCTTGGATTTTGATTTTTCTACTTGATTTTGACACTGTGTTTGGTTGCTCAGGGAGTAGAGAAAGTGAAAGTGAAACCTTATTTTGTGATGGGGAGAGTAGTGTAATTTATTTATAAAAAAATTGTGTCTTGAGATTTATTTTATTAATTGTTTTTTTTTTGCTTAGACTACATATTTGGAGGATCATTGATCATATTATTGAATTAATATAGTTGGAGAGTACTTTAATCGTTCAATTTAGTTGCATTCTAAGGGAATAGTGCTTGTGTCTAATTTTTGGCACCACGGCATCTACGACGTCCGTTGAGAAGACGAGAGTGTCCGTGCGTCATAGCTCCCCATTACCCCACCTTTAATTTTTGCTCATTTCTCCACTTCAATTTTACTCTCTTTTAAAAAAAAATTGTTTTGGCTGTAGGATGTGATGGTTAGTGATTGGGGCATTATCCGGAAAATATTAATCCCCGATTTTCAAGTTAATTGCTTTGTTTGGCCAAAAACACTCTTACTCATTCCATAAAGCATAGTGAAATTGTGATCAGGATAATCGTTTCTTGCTTGTTCAGTTTTAGAAGTTGGTCTTATGGTCATGGAATTGAGCTTGTGTTTTGGTCTGCCTTTGATGGAGTCTTGTAATCTTTATCAGTATAGTCTTTTTATAGTATCTTTGTTGCTTGGTGTGCTGTGGTTCGTAAGATTTGAACCTGGTGCTTTGTGGGATAAGCTGTGTGCTAGTATTATAGTAAGATAAGGGGTTTTATTATATCACAGAATATTCAAAACAAGCACCAAACATATCAGATGTGTGATATAAAGAATTGTAATTTTTGAGTTTGGTGATGAAATTTTGTTTACCAGAGTTGCATTTTCTGGTTCCCGAGTTTTGTATTGTTTAGTTCTCAAGTAATCTTTGTTTAACTTCAAATGCCCAGTTGGATTTTTAGTCATTTTACCATTAAATGAGAAACAATTTGTTGTTTAACCTTCATCCATTATTTGATTCATTTTGTAGAGAAAACTACAAGATGGCGTTGGGACTGATAACGGGATTAGCAAGGTTTTACCGACGTAAACGCACATCGTCACTTAGCATTCTTACATCAAAGACTGGCCCAAAAAATTACTATAAGGGAAAAGGGTGCAAGTCTACGGGTTTTCACACCCGCAAAGGTCCGTATATATCCCACTTCAGTTTTGCAACATATTTTTTTATCTCCCTATAAAGTGTTTATACTGGTTTTTAGAACAGTACTATGTTTCATTATACAAAAATTTAACGCGTTTTCTGTAACTTGGCACATGTAGCTTGTATGAATTAATTCTCATTTTTCTGCATGTAAAATTTTAAATTCAGAAATTTCGTGGACCAACGCGCACACAAATAATTTCCTCGTGGATTTTATTTTTGTTGCAACAATGAAAGTAAACGTATGAGTCGCATTACAAAGTTCATGTCCTTTTGGGCAAAGTTTGAAAATGAGAGCATCTATCCCTGAATAGATGGGGAAAATACAGTAAAAAAAAGTGCTTGGTTTAGACATATGTTTAGGTTGGCTTCATATTGATCTGGTAGTAGTATTGTTACTTGCCAAGTTAACTCTAGATGTTACTTGCTCTTCAATTGTTAACTAAACAATTTGTTGCAGGTGGGTATGTTTTGGTGCGCGAGAAATTGCCAAACTATGTAGTCCCTGATTTGACTGGCTTTAAGGTATGTATCCAAACCCAACCCCCGTTTTTTATTTGTTTACTAGAAAAGTTGAGAGTTGTATATTTATCTAAATGATAAATGCTAGTTTGTAAATGTGAAGTGCATATATGTTTCTCTAATCAAGTTTTGTTTTTTCACAAGACTATATTTGGCTGTTGGGTTCCACCATTCAGTGCGATGTGAATATATTGTTTCATATGACTTCATTTCGAGTTTTATTTTCCTTAAAATATCTTCATACGGTGTTTATTCTCTTCCTTGCATTCTATTTATGATTTACTTTTCTACATGTTCTCCTATTATACTATTTGTTATGCATGAGAAACTCGGTTTACATTGTTGCATATTGCTTGCTTGCAGCTCAAACCTTATGTGTCGCAGTGCCCATCAGATCTCAGATCTCCTTGTTCGAGTAGTAAGAAAGCAGAAGAGTGAGAAGCAATCGTGAGTCGATGGCATCGAATAATTTTTATTTGGAAATGCTATGACAATACCATTAGAAATGGAAAGTGATGATGTATAAACAAGGGCTCTATGTTTCGTTTTCATCGTATTTTTAGAGAAACTAGCTAGTAATCCATAATTGTGCAAACTTGATACCCAATATTGGGGAAGCTCCTTTCTTTTGGTGTTTGAATTGCAGCTACCTTGGCTTAGCTTGTCAAGGATTTGGAGTTTATCATTTTGTACCAATACAAAACTTTTCACTATGTTTAGTAATATTGTTGCATTTATAAATAGAGAATAGAGAATATTGTATTTAAATACAAAAAATAGAAATATAGGTATTTCGGTTCAACTGTTTTGCTGACGTAGAGGTTTAACTGTATTAAATGACTCACATAACTAGTACATAACCCTCCATGTCACCAAAATAATTATTTAATATATTTTAAATTCTATGTCAAACCACTTAATTTTGACGGAAATTAATGGTAATGACAATTTTGGATTCATATTTGAAAGTTGAATGACTAATTTAGTCTAAAAAAGGTTTAGGAACCAAATTAAGTCCATATGTGAATGTTCAAGGACCAAATTATACATTTTGCCTTTATTTTATAACTACTTATTGACCATATTTTGTCTCATGAAGTAGTGTGACTGTGACACGTCGTGAAAGACAAAAAGTATTCTAATTAGAAAACGTGCATTTTTTATCCAATCCATTAGTACCGCGACCCAAATTGTCAGGTATCAACCACTTGATCAATTCTCAACAAGATTGCCTGAATTTAAAGCTCACAATGCACACACAAAATCACCACTTGTCTCTACATCAAAATCAATGTCTTCATCTTCATCAATGTCCATGCTTCCTCCAAGAAAGCTTCCACCAACCTTGACCCCATCACCTGGTTTTCTTGCTTCTTGAGCTATGGCCAATATCTCCTCTATGCTTTGAGATGATGATGACTCATCATTCCCATTTTCACATTGCAACAAAATATTGTTGGCTTCATGATCTTCCTCCATGAATTCTATTGGCAAGTTCTTCAAGAACCATGGGTGCTTCTTGATTTCTGGGATGGTGATTCTCTGCATCAAAATGTAACCCAAATTGTGTAAATGTTAAATTTCGGAAGAAAACACTCTTTCTGTTTCAAAACGAGTGTTTTCGTTTGTAACTAACTTTTTAAAACGAAAAGAGCACACTACAATTATGGGCATTTAGATGAAAATGTGTTTGTTGTTACCTTTTCAGGGTTTCCTACAAAAATCCGAGATAAAAGATGCCTACACTCCAACGAGACTCGAACATAATCTGGAATTGAGTAGTGAACACTGAGAATCCTCTGCGATAATAAGTTGATAAAAAGTCATATTCACAAATATCATATCATAACAAAATATTTTGAAAAATAGACAGTGAATATGAATTCATTTTTGTTCGATTTTGAGTATACATAGAATTGAATCGAGCCTAACATAGGTCTTGACTAAACGATTCGACCAAAAACTAGTCCAATTATGAAGTTTTGGTGAATTACCTGAAGTGTTTTTCTGAAGTTTTTTGGATCATCAGGATCTTCAAATGGGTAGGCTCCAACCAGCATTACATATAAAGTCACTCCACAAGACCAAACATCTGCAATCTATACAATTCCACAAGAGAAAATTAAAATTCAATAGTGACCAAAAAGGACCATGATGTGCACGAAACATCAAAAATTCAAAATAGGCATTACAAAAAGGAAATTGATTGGTACCACATTTCTATTTGCATATATAGTTGGAAATTTAAGTTTTAGGTCGATTTTGAGAGTTTGACCCAAATGATCGAGTGACCTGATCCACAAAATTTGGGCCAAGTGGTCGCAGATTTGACTCTAAATTATAACCTTTTTTAAAAATATATATCATTTACAACTTGATCATCTTGTACCATAAGACCATTTTAGTCATTTATTAAAATTAAATAATCATGATCGTGACTTGTGAAAAACATGTGATCAAAGTACATGGAAAAACCGTTTTTCTTGCAAAGTTACCTTCCCATCGTACTCTTTCTTGGACAAGACCTCTGGAGCAATGTACGCAGGTGTTCCCACAGTAGATTTTGGTTGCGAGTGAAACACTGATGACTATGAAACGAGAAACATTTGTCATAATCATAATTGATTTGAACATGAATTATACGTTCAAATAATCGAACCAACAATTTAATAAAATACTAATTTTGTTACCTTAGAATAACCAAAGTCGCATATTTTGAGGCGAGGCGTCGAGCTACCATCTAAAAGTGTATTTTCTAATTTTAGGTCTCTATGGCAAATTTGCTGCAGCAAAATAACATTATACATTACCGATCAAAATTTAACAGAGACGTTTATATTTTTTATACATGAACCTTCAGTAAATGCACAGATAAAACCAATTTACCAAATTGTGTATAAATATATAACATATATACCATTGAGTGGCAGTAACTGACTCCAGATATCAATTGTTGAAAGAAAAATCTGGCCTCATCTTCACTGAACCTACCAGCAATGCAAATTCTCTCAAAAAGCTCTCCTCCAGCAGCATATTCCATCACAATTGCTAGATGAGTTGGTGTTAGCAAAACCTACATGTTCACGAAATGGACCAAAATTGGGAAATGCTGTGAGAAAATTCAATTATTTGATAACCGTACCGATATGATTGAGGGACAATTCGGTTTTCAATTGATTATAAGTTGCATTTACACTCGAGAAAAAATAGTGAAGATAGATAGAACTCAGTTCAAATACAATGTTACGTCACTAAATGACTTGGCCGATCAACTTGTTTTAAATGATGCGATCATGACAATAGCTAGATGATTTGGTATTAGTAGAACTAGAACCTACATGCTGAGGAAAAGGACCAAGATATGATTACTTTAAAATTGGACCAACCTGATCGATGTTGATCTATTTTCAATGAATTATGAATTGTGATTAAACTAGTGAAAAATTGATGAAATTGAGTAAAGTTCAGGCCGAACTGAATTAAGAAATCTATTTTTTTTAAAAGAATTGAATGTCACATCAACAATTAAATTATTATAAATGGTGTTACAATAAATTGATGAACTACTTTTTAAAACAATAACATGAGAATTAAAGATCAATTCAACAATTAAATTACAAGAACATACTTTACAAGAAATTAACAGTGTGGATAGTTCCAAACAAAACACAGTTCTTAGAAGAGGTTGCGAATTCAAGTCCCACTGAATGGGAAGGAAAAAAGTTATGAGAAAAAAGAAGAGGTATTCTTATTATATAGCTCGACATATTTTAAGAAGAAAAAATACAAGAGCCGCAATTTCATCAAAAATTAGACCCGCATTTTGTGTGTACGGATCGAATTTTGGGTTTGATAAAAATAGTCATCTTTACTCAAAACACTTCGATCATCAAATTATAAAACTCTCGTACCGATTCAACTAAAAGGTTAAATATTGAATTACAGCCTAACTCAAAAACTTCCCCAAAACAAGAAATTATTATGAACAAACAAGAAAAACAAATACCTCCTTGAATCTTATTATATTGGGATGCTTCAATGACCTGTGGTTTATAATCTCCCTCTGCACATGCTCATCAATCTGCACCAAAAATGAAAAATATAAAAGAACCCAGAACACAAAAATCAATTTCAACCAAAACCCAGTTGAGAAAAACAAAAACCCATATCAAAACACAACAAAAAATTTGACCTTTACATCAAAATTTAAAAATAAAAAATTACCTTCTGGCCCCTCTCAATGTACTTGACAGCATAGAGCTCACCACTCCATCTATCTCTCACCAGCTTGGCTACTCCAAAATTTCCAGACCCAATATCTTTCAAAATCTCATACCTCTCCATTGCTTATAATATATCACAACAAAACACTACATATATATATATATATATAGAAAATTATAGTGAAACAATTTTTTGTTGTGTGTACTTAATAGCAAGCTACTTGTCTGCTTTTTTTAAGCATCTTCAAATCACTCAATTCAAGAAATAAAATTTAAAAAACATTTTTTTTTAAAAAGGACTAAAAGTTAAGAGTATAGAGAACAAATTTGGAATTGGCTTCTCTGTGTGTGTTCTGTGGAGTGTCATGCAAGGCAGGGCAAGGCAGGTTCTGAGGACATTGATGATTGAGGTTTTTACAGAAATTTTGGAGGAGGAGGAGAGTTGGGGCATGAAGGACAATTTATAGAAAGAATCACACGTGGCACAATTTTAGAGGTTGGCATTTTTACCAAGTTGGTAACTATATAGCCTACTCGCTGAGGTTTTGTACTCGCTGCATTGGGTTGCCACTTGTTACTTAAAATCTATGTCATCAGTTGGATATTTTCAGGTTCAAATTGAAAGACGCAATCGATGCTATATCAATGCTTGGCTATCTATAAGGTGTCGTTTAGAAAGCGTTTGTGTAGCTTCTTGCAACCAAAATCTCACACTGGATTACATCAACAATACAATGTCAGTATAATTGTCAATATGTCGTGTTCAATCACTTTTAAATCGTGTCGAATTCAAACTCGGTAACTATTGGTGGCAATTTTGAGTTTCAAGTTTGCTCTTGATAAACATAATCTCAATCTGACTTGAAAGAATTTCTAAATTTAAGCAGCGGAATAGGTCGGTCGAGTTTAACTTAGCTGATGTGGAATGTGCAAATTCGTGAAAAAATTTCAATTTAATCTTATCCAAATTCTTACAAATCATATCATTTGACTTAAACTCAAAATTTATCGAATCAAATCAATTAAAGTCGGATAATAATTCCGATTTTTATTTATGATTTTGATCCAAGTCAACAGCTCTATTGGTAGCCATAAATTTGACGAGAAAATCAACAGCTTGAAAGAAGCGAGTACGCATGATTTTGGTACGCGCAAGTTATGGAGACACAAAACTCTACGCAATTTACGAGAAAAAAATGATAAAGCCACCGACGGTAGCACAGAAAAAGGTGACGTGGACGGTGGTGGTGCGAGAGAAAGTAATAACTGTCAGATTGATCAACTTGTGGGTGGGCCCCACCATTATTTATTTTCTTAATATTGTAAAATAATTTAGAGACAGATTCTTACATGTTGCTAGAGAAAGCGACCGTAGTGCACACACATTTACGAAAATAATGAAAACGACGACGTGTAGTGGTCACTGGCCGTTGCATATATATAGAGATAGGTACTACAAGTGGGTGCTTTTCTAATTTCTTGAGATGGTTGATTCATTAACCTTTGTCGTTTTTTTTTATTTATGTTCACATGAATACATGATGGATCGAATGTTTCTTGCACTTTTTGCTTTTGTTTGGTATCTTAATTTCTCGATGGGTTATTTCAGGCACGTTTAGAGTTGGCGGTTTGAGTTTTTGTCGAATTTTTAACGTGTTTGAAATGAATGTGTCTGATTTAAATTCGGGACATCAAGGACTATGAGTTTGTGTGACCCTTGTAGAGTTGACAATTTGAATTTTGGGTCAGAGTTTCTATAGATGTAACCATATACCTAACAAATCTTCTCATGCCAAAATAATGATATATGACCAGAAACCGGCCAAAGGCCTCTGACCGATTAGAGTAAGTCAGGCTGAGACCAAGGGATCCAATTCGATACTTCTATTGTGAATAACGGCGTAAATATACTTAAAAATATAATTTACTGCTGACTTTCTCGAACTCATTATCACATTTTCTCTCTTGACTTTCCCATCCGACTTGATCGTTGGAGGTGACTATGATGGACATTTAGTATGTGGTTATTTGTATAAGTACTCAAAATATATCAAATAAGAGAATACATTTGAGCGACCTCGTTCCATGCAACGAAGATGATTTTTTAAAGATCTTACACTCACCCGGAAGATGATTTTTAGTACTACGTACGTTCTTCACTTAAAGCATAATGTTTTATTTATAATTTTTTGAGATTCTGCAAGCGAGTATGAACACCGAATAACTCAACATTCATATAGTTCTTGTTTCACTAAAATATGAAGAATAAAGTTCAATAACTCCAAAATTAACCGTTGATCAAGAACAACCAAAAACATTTTGTGCCACTACAAAAAATTTTACTTTTGGTGACAAAGTTGTCGTCATGAGTTGAGCTTAAAAACAATGACAATTAGGTTATCATGGATAAAAGCCCAATAATGGTGAAAATTTGGGTTTTTATACTTTTGGCGACAACTTTTTTGTCGCACAAAGCTATATTTTCTGCGACAAACCAGCTCTAGTTGTGCACATGACACTTTTCGTGACAAGACATTTGGTTACAGCCAATTATTGACTTTCCGCGATAGAATATGGATTTGAGCGACTGGATTAGCCGTTGCGGAAAGTGAAATTTCACGTAGTGTGCATAACATGTCTAACCTACAAAATTCACCATAATTGTGGAGATTTTACTAACACATCATTGTCAAAAACAATGATAATAAATTGTCAATATTCTCAAATTACCCTTATTAGTACGAGATGAAGTGTTCACACAAGAATCGACCTTCCATGTAGAGCCAAAAATCATGTAGTAATTAATAGACATATTTGTTTAAAAAAATGCCAAAAAAATATAAATGAACAATGAACGGCCAAAACTAAGCGTAGCAATAGGACAAGAACATTGCCTGAAATCGAAGAGGATTGAATTTTCATGCAACGTACCATACGTAGGCGTTTACTTCTACCAATATTAAACACGTTTAATTTATATATCACAACCAATAAATAAGTAAGTCAATATTTTGATGCAGACTTTTACATAGACTATATTTTGATGAATAATTTTTACAAATATTTTTAGGTAGTGTTCTTTTATCAATTTTTATTCGAAATTTTAGAAAAAATAAGACATATTTGGTATTTCAATTTATTAAAATTTGATATTATGTAACTCGTAAAAAAGGTGAGTTTAACTATTTTAATTAAATTAAAAACTAAATTATACGAACGACAACTGCAAATAATTTTATTATTAAGTTACAAAATTCAGAATCAACACCTACAATTTCTTAAATTTTAAAAAAATTATAAATCTAGTTGATAATTAGCCACACAAGGGCACATGTTTTTTTTTAGGTCTCTAGCTCTTGGCCGACCTCTATATACATTGCTTACAAGTTACATGGGTTAAGTAAAGTTTATAGCAATTTGAAAATGACATAAAGGTTGAAGATATACATGTCATATTGTCATGCCATAAACACAACATCCTAAGACTTTTGAGATAATAGATAATAACAAAAACACTCCTAGTACCACACATAACCATAATTATATGTAATGCTCTATGAGGTTGATTGAGAAATTGACAATAAAAACAAAATTGGATTGGACAAGAAGTGTAAAAGAACAACATATAATTATGTGATGATTAGTGTTATTTCTAGCTTTACTTCATTGCGAAGAATATGCAAAACCAATAAGATCATATTGGTTAGCATTTTGCTTTTGTGATTTAAAAACTTTTGATACTTTTTATCAATTAAGTCGTTAACAATTTTACGAGTGGAATTTTTGGCCCATTATAAATGGTACGTGCATTGATGGTTGATATTTTTGACGGGACATTGAGACCCAAAGTCCCAATCCCAATGAAAATGTGAAAGTGATGCAAGAGCTCCAACTTTGCTACAAACCTAGCTACAATCATAGACTCATTCAATGGATTGAGTTGTGAAATAGATAGGTGGAATTAATATGAGAAAATGCACAATAATTCTTGTCTTCCAAGAGAGGTGGCATAGAGTGGTCCTCCTTATTAACACCATGTAAATGCATAGTCCCAACACGTATCCACCAAACCATCCTATATATTGCATCCGCCAAACCCAACATTATACAAGTTGATAGAAGGGTTGAAATTAATAGAAAGTCTAAAACGCCCTTCAAACGCTTTCAGATTCACCCAATATAGCGAATTATGAGTTTTAGTTTCAGAACCGTTTTGAGTGCATTAGAAATAGCTTTGTCGTGTTAACATCCTATATTGCATCCGCTCAACTCAAGATTCGAGTTGATGGAGTGGGAAATTATGAAAAGTCTGAAACAACCTTCAAACGACTTCAAAATAGTCCAAAACAACATACGTCGTACCCAATGGTAAATTACGACACTACAACATATAAAGTCTTCAACTATAGTTTGAAGCTACAGTCTAAAAACTCAAAATCACAGCCATAGTTTCTGTTGCGGTAACCCATTTCACATTAAAGCGAGAAATTCAATTAGATTTTCTTTGTATAGGAGAACAAAATGGCTCAATAAGTTTTATAAGATAAAATAGTCGAAATTAAGCACAAAGGGCCAATTTGAGCCAAAAGCCCATTTAGTTTATTTAGTTGCAGTTAGTAACTGCAGTTCAAGCCCAAAATAATTTCAAAGTTAGTTGTACTTAAAAACCCACAACGGTCAATTGTGAGTTTTACTTAACAAAACAAATTTTTATATAAAAAGAACTTAAATACAATCTTTTTACAAGAACAAGGTTAACAAAAATTTGGATTGAAAAAAAAATGCTAAGAAACCAATGTTGGAGAAAATTTTCTTGCCTTTTCTTTTCCGGGAAAAAAAGAGAGTTACAAACCAAACAATCTCTACATCACAACATTACAAAACTCTCCATTGATCACTCAACAATTGGCTCTCTTCTGTGAAAGCTTTTTCTCACCAACATGTTCCCAAATCTCTTGAACAATGGTCTCCTCTTTCTCGAGCTCTTGTCTATTTGATCATGCTCCTGATCCGTATCCTCATCGTGGTCTGAAAACTCTGCAGTACTCATCGTCCTATCGTCCGCGAACGACAGAGATAGGGACTTTTTATGATGAGGAGGCGTGCGGGACACCGGAGAAGCTGTGTCGAATATAGACCCTTTTAAAGGATCATCCATTAATGAATCTTCGTCTTCATAGTCATAATCGTTGTTCATGACGGGCTTGATCTCCTTAGGATTGATCTTCATTTCCTTGTTCATTGATGTTTTCAACTCCTTGAGGTTGAGACTACAGTTTCTGCTGAGTTTCTTGAGGTTATTCTCCTTTTCCCTGAAGTCTTTCGGGTTCGGGATCTTCGGGTCTTTGGTGGGTTCTTTAGGAATCTTGGGGACTTCTTTCGGGTTTTGAGCGGGTTTTTCGGGTTTTTCTTCTTTCTCCGTCGGGTTCTTGGTGTCTTTGGCCTCTTTAACCTCTTTAACCTCTTTCGGGGGGTCTTTAGGATCTTTGGGCTCTTTCGGGGGATCGGTTTTGAAGTCCTTGAACTCTTCCGCCAAGGTTTTGAGCTCTTTAGGCTCTTTCTTGGCGGATTTCGGGGTACTCAGTTTATGTCCTTCCTCGATTACTTCAGTTTTAGACTCGGTTTTCGAGGCCTCGGCGTCACGAAGAAGCTTCTTGAGTTCTTTGATGTTGTCGTAGGCCATGGCCTCGTTGTTTCGTAGGTTCTCGATTTCCCGACTCAGGATCTCTAGGGCGCTTTCCTTTTCGGCTACATTGTCTTTGAGTTGGGAATTTTCTTGCCTCGCTATCCCCGCGGCCTCTTTCGCGACGTTTGCCTCGTTGAGGGCTTGTTTTAGGATGTCCCGGAGCTTCTTGTTCTCCTCTTTGCCCGTGTTGATCATGCGTTTTGCCTCGGATAGGGCCTCGATGAGCCTACTATTCTCGCGCTTCACGAGGGCGGTTTCCTCCTCGCCTTGCATGATGCACTTGATGAACATGGTCTCCTTCTCGTGCCACGCAATTTGGGACTCCTCGGCCTCTAGCCGGAGCCTCTCGGAGTTGTTCTTGTGCTGCTCCGATTCTTTCCTGGCCTCTTCCAACAGATGCTTGTACCGGTTCTCCATGCTTTTAAGCAAGAACTTGGCTTGGGCCGCCTCGGATTTTGCTCGGTCCACTTCCCGTTGCATCAAATTGAGCTTCTCTTTCGATTGATTAGCTTCTGTCGCGACTTCTTTGAGCGCGAACGCGAGATCATCCATCGCCTTTTTGCCATTTTCCTCTGCTTCGGTGACCAAACTCAGCTCGGTTTTTACTCTATGAAGCTCCTCGAGCAAGCTTTTGGCCCGAGACGAGGATTTTCGCTCCCTCTCATCGGCCCGTGCAAGATTCTCCTTCGCCAAGTGAAGCTCGGATCTTAAGTTGTCTAGTTCTATGTTCAATCCCAGCATTTTCGGGTACCCGCTGTTTTTCGAGCCCTTCGATTTGTCCATTTGCTTGTATTCTTCAAGCCAAATCTTGGTTTGCTCGAGTTGTTTAGTCTGAGTCATCAATGAATCGAGCATTTTCGTCTCAGAGTCCCGCCTTTCCTCCAACTCGAGCTCGAGCTCGCGGATTCTTGACTCAGACGCTTTGTGAGTCTTCATTTCTCTTGATAACTTGTCCAACAAGGCATCTTTTTCCCCTAGCTTTGCTTCCAACTTTTTTGCCCGTTCGGCCTCAGATTTCAAATTCCTGATGCTCCTGTCTTTGATCTTCAATTGTTGCTTTGTGTTGAGTAGCTGTTGTTTGATCATATCGAGCTCGGAAGTGACTTTTGGCTGGGTGGTTATGGCGTCGGAGAGTCTCATGTTGGCCTCCTCGGCCACCCTTTTCATGCCCTTGAGCTCGTCAAGAGCTCTGTCTCTTTCTACCAATGTTGAATTCAATTGTTTCTTTGCACCTGACTTCTCTTCTACTACTTCAGGATCCGCCATTTAATGATGTGTTCGATGAACGTACGCCAGGAACCTGTTTGTACAACACGTTTTACGGGATAAGTTGCGATTTTGCTGTTGCAGAATCTAAAAATTATCATTTATGTATGTTACAGGACATATAATATGCACGCATCAAAAGACGCAATCTTATAACGACGTTAATAAGTAAAACAATTTCAGAATTGTGTATGCAACATAACAAGTAATATTTTGTCCGACGTGAAAGGAATGCAAATCCACCGTTTATGTATAGAATAGAGACTTTTCTCTCGACCTCAATATCAAGAGACAACAACTTTACCATTCTCAAAAAAAAAAAACAATTATAAACAAACCCAACAAAACATTCAAGAAAGATCCATAAAACCTCAAAAAAGTTAATATGGAGTCTAAGAAAATAATCCTATGCACACAAATCCTATACGAAAAAAGTTGCAATCCCATCATTTTAAGGTCTCAAAGAGTCACTTGCGTATAAAGTAGATATTGCTTTTCTCCACCAGAATCCTCAACCTCAATGTCAAGAGACGATGATTTTACTGTTGCATCAAAGTCATTCACGCACACAATAGAGATTGTTTTCTTCACCCTCGACTTCATAGTCAAAAGACAACAACTTTACTGTCGCGTCAAAATCACTCACGTCACAATAGAATCTCTTTTCTTTTCTAGAACCCTCACATCCTCCCCTTAAAATCAAGAAACAACAACTTTACTCTTGCGTCAACGATCACCCTAAAAGAACCCAATTACAACCAAACAATCCCAACAAAACCCAATAGAGAATGCCATGCACAAAACATCAAAGAAAGAACCATAAAAACTCAAAAGCTAGTCATATATATATACATACCTTGGATAAAAATTTAACCGTTGGAGGGGGCTTTTGTGGGAGAGACTTCAAAGACCGTGGCCTGAATTCTGATGTGATCAGAGGGCTCCCTTTTCCGGGGACACCCTTACACACGGCCGATGACGAACTCCTCTGGCTATTTTCAGTAAACCCTATTGATCTACAAATTAAACAAGAACACTATATTCAATAACACACACAGTACGTACTGTTTTAATTATTATCAGAAACTCAAAAAACAAGAAGATTGTTATAGAATTCAATGCAAAACGCCAAGAAAAGAAACGTGAGTTGGAGAAGATTAATCAAGAAAAGCACGTACCTGGGTCCAGCAGATTGTAACATTTTCTTCAATGGATGTGTTTGGTTTATTATATTGCTCCTATTATTGGAGAGTCTGTTAAAAAATGAGCAAGCACCAAGAATAGCTCAGGAAGCTAGAATTTAGGAAGGAGAAATGTTTGTTGGGTAATAAAATAAAATAACATAAAATTCCGAAGTAGGTGGGTTGTCCAGTGAAAGATTGGTTCAAAAGATGGCTTCTTTTTGGGTTTGGTTGCAAAGTGGTTTAGTTGCAATGAGAAGAAACCAAAATGGAGCTTCTGGGTGGTTTCTTTGTAATATTATATGGTTGTTTTCATGGAGCTCCAAGTCCTAAATTTGGTTTGGACCGGTCCGGTTTATTTGATAAAATCGGTTCATTCAACAAAAGTATGCTGAAAATATGAAAATAAAGATGTGTGTAGCTCACCTTGATGGGTCATTTAATATAGTTTCAAGTGTTAGAATTCCACATTTGTGTCCTTGCAGCTGCCTGAAATGTTCATTAGAAGAGAATGTTCCAACTACAAAACAAAACACAACAAATTGTAAAGATTCTATCTTTTGTCATGAACACATATATGCATACATATAGATTTTAACAAAACAAGCATAGAGTGGATTTGACACATATATGCATACATATTGATGTGTTTTGCCGGAAGCTCAAACTTAATGAGAACTCAAAAGAAGGCCTTATAGACATTACACCAAACTATAGTGTATTTTCCATAAACCTGAATCTTATGAACATTCTCAAATCTCATATAGGAAATTTAATCCACAAGCAAATTTAAAGGAATCCATCAAGCTAAGGCATGTTTTACAGCAAACTAATGAAAATGGAATACCAATTCCAAGTGAAAGAAAAATCAATCCACAATAACAAATATAAATACTTATGCAGGAAATTGCATAAATATGAGAAATTGGTACTAAGAACAATTATAATAACAAACCAGGTCTACATTAGATGGATCAAACAAAACATGTTCTTCAACATTAGTAGTTCCAAACAAAATCACAAAATAATAGGCAAAATAACAGACTGCACACCAAAACACATACACCAATACTATATTCTTCCTATATATATCTAATTCATGTAGACAAATTAAAGAAGCAACATCCAAAATCCAACATCTTCCATTTCAGCAACTCAAGAACAGTCACGCGCACTCACAGATTAAGCACGCTCCCCTCTGATCCTCCTAGCCAGCTGGATATCCTTGGGCATGATGTTCACACACTTGGCATGAATAGCGCAAAGATTGGTGTCCTCAAACAGTCCAACAAGGTAGGCCTCGGCCGCCTAGCTTGCAGTGCGAGCACAGCATGTCATGACATAGTTTAGGTGGGTATTTGATGTGAAAAATAGTTCTAGGCACACATGTGAATGGCAGTCACGTGAGAGTGAAACAGATCAACTTGAGCTAGCAGCTGTAACTGCAAATGAATATATGAAATTAAGGCATTAATTAGCATCTGTTGTGAAGTATGAGTAACATTAACAAAAGAGAGAGGTTTAAGAAACTTTACTTTGAGGCTGATCATCTCCGTCAAGGTTGAGAATATGAGCAATCTTGAGCCAATCTTCCCCTTTTCCTTTTTTGCATCTTCTGCTCAAATCAGGACAGCCTCTGATCTCCAGTTGTTTTAGAGCAGTAAGGCATTGCATCCCCTCAAGCAGACACAATAATTTTGGGCATTCCTGAATTTCGACAAAACTTGAAGGGAACACAAGCTTATAATTCCATTTCCCGTAGCAGCTGGTAGACGCTTCTGTTTCGTGGTTATGGCCATATGTTTGAGATTCATGAGGTCTCCTATATCTTTGGGCACCTCTTCAAGCTCTTCACATCTACTCAACCAAAGTGTTTCCAAGCTGTAAAGCTTGGTGATGGAATTAGGCAGCCTCTTCAGTCTGTTGCAATCACTAAGGTTGAGACATCTCAAATGTCTCAGAGTCCCTATAGAATTTGGCAACTGCTCTAAATCTGTAACATCAATAAGACTCAGAAGTCTCACATGCTTCAACTTATAGATGCAAGTCTTGACGAGTTTGTCGATCCTATCTCCTCCTCCTTTTCTATCAAAACACATGCACCAAATGGTTGGCATGACAACTCTAACACATGAATCATTTTTCAGAAATGATTTTGGAACCTCTTCCCCAACCATACCTTCCTCCCTCAAAAATGACACTTCTTTAATTCTCTTATAAATCTCTTGCTCCTGTCTACCCACACTCGCGTTTCTAAACTCATTTTTTTCTATAGACAATGCAAGATCGTGAATCAAATCATGCATATTAAAAAAAGAAACGTTTGAAAAAACATCCAAATCTTGAAAAAACCCTCTCACAGTTAACTCTTTAATATATTGTTCACCAATGTCTTCTAGTTTTTCTGTTTTGACTGGTGAATGAAGAAGTCCGAGCGCTGACCATTGTCGGACCAAACGAATATTTGAAAGGTTGAAATCTTTTGGAAAAACTGAGCAACAAACAAAACATTGTTTCAAAACAAATGGCAATTGGTTATATTTCACTATCCCTTACAAATATCCAATCCCTCATATGTCTCTTTGAAAACAACATACTCCCCAAAGTTTTTATTGCTAGAGGAACACCATTACATTTTCTAACAATATCATCACTAATTTTCATAAGATGTTGGTCATCTTCTCCCTCATTAAATGCAAATTTCTTAAACAAAGAGACACATTCACCGTGAGGAAGACCCTCTAAGTTTTGTGTAAGAATAATATTGCTACCCATGTATGAAGGTACCAAAGAATTACGAGTAGTTACAACAACTTTACCCCCACCCGAGCCACACATCAACGATCTGTTCAACTCCAACCATTTGCCACGATCCACAACCCACACATAGTCCAAGACAAGTAACAACTTTTTGTCTTGCAAGGAGTCGTGAAGATAGCGTTGCAACTGTATAGGATCTGAGTCAATACTCTTGTCTCCAGTAATGGATTTGACAGTTTTTACCATCACTTGGTTGATACTAAACTCTTTCAAATCACCCATCAAAGATTTGACAATATCAACTCTTTCAATAAAATCAGAAGCATGGACAAAAGAGTAAGTCATATCTCTCTGGAAGGCCACTCGAATCTCCTTGAGCTTATGACCCATTTTGAGACGTAAAGCTATGGGATTAGAACTCGAAAAGAAATGGCGTACCTTCTGGAGAGCTTCGTAGTCAAACTCAGAGATGACTCGGCCATCTCTTCAAGTTCATCTGTATAGGGACAAGGATTGGGATGTATGTGTTGTTGAGCAAAAATGGAGCTTTTGGAGTGTATTTATGGTAGTTGCTCTGTAAGATCCAAACCTTGGTATAGAGTGTGATGATAGCAATAATGTTTGGGACCTCACCAGACCACAATGAGATAAGGAAAACATTATTTAATTAAAAAAGGCATCTCCCGAATTAAAAAGAGATAAGAAAAATATAATTTAATTAAGAGCATCTCCCGAGTTAAGAAAAACATTATTTAATTAAGAGCTGGGAGGCTGAGTTTTGGAGGTGATGAGATTAGATTAGGGTTATGTGATTTATTATCAAAATGGGCCTAACTATATGGGCTTAGTCTTCTTCTTCTTCTGGAACTTGGCCAAGTAATGGGCCATCTTTATTCAAACCGAATTTGAAATATTATATCTGCAATTAAAAACTGGGCAAACCACTAAACTCGATCTCACGGTCCGACTGAGTTTGACTCTATCACCGGGCACCGGGCGAGAATTGATGAGGACCTGAGGGATCGGCGAATCTGCAGAGCCTTCTTTCAGAAATGGAACCTTTAAAGCCCCCCTTAAAATATTTATTGTAACCAGGAATTGAGAGGAGCCACGCAAATGCAGGCTGTATCAGAGCTAGTTTCGTTTGTGCCTAAGTTTGTTACCTCTCGAATTAAGTTGGACCATCCATATAAGTCAGGTCCGTTCACCTGTAATAAATATGAATAATATATAAATATAATAAACATAAATTGAATCAATATAAAAAATTGGTATATGAACAAATCCTGTTACTAAGAACAATTATAATAACAAACTAAGTCTACATTAGATGGATCAAACAAAACATGTTCTTCAACATTAGTAGTTCCAAACAAAATCACAAAATAATACGAAAAATATCAAACTGCACACCCCCCCTCCCACAAAAGTCTTTTCCCTTCTAAATCCCCCATCACTAATACTATCTTAATCCTATATCTAATTCATGTAGACAAAAGAAGCAACATCCAAAAACCAACATCTTCCATCTTCCATTTCAGCAACTCAAGAACACAGTCACGCACTCACAGATTAAGCACGCTCCCCTCTGATCCTCCTAGCCAACTGGATATCCTTCGGCATGATGGTCACACGCTTGGCATGGATGGCGCAAAGATTGGTGTCCTCGAAGAGTCCAACAAGGTAGGCTTCAGCCGCCTCTTGCAGTGCAAGCACAGCATGGCTCTGGAAACGCAGATCAGTCTGCATACAACCCACAATTAAGTATCACATCAGACTGAAAAATCCATCACAATTCCAAGAACCACAGGGCATAAAATTCAGAACATATACAAATACACTGAAGTTCACACAATCTAATACCTTGAAGTCCTGGGCAATTTCACGAACAAGCCTCTGGAATGGGAGCTTCCTGATCAAAAGCTCAGTGCTCTTCTGGTACTTGCGGATTTCACTGCACAATCACTATATCAAATTAGCAAACACATAAAGACGCAAACTTTCAAGTACATTGCTTTTGATAATGGAGAACCAAACTTACCGAAGGGCAACAGTACCAGGGCGGTATCTGTGTGGCTTCTTGACTCCACCAGTGGTAGGGGCAGACTTGCGAGCAGCCTACAAAAGCAAATACAGAGATCAGGCCTCAGAAAATTAAGTTATATTTTTCAAATCTTGGAAATTGAATTAGACAAGAACACACAACACACCTTGGTGGCAAGCTGCTTCCTGGGTGCCTTTCCTCCAGTAGACTTGCGAGCAGTTTGCTTTGTACGGGCCATCTGCACAAAGAAATGCCAGTTTAACCAGCTGCAAACTAGGGTTCTACATAATTAAGAAAAAAATACCTAAAACAGCTCAATCACCCAAATACATAATATTCAACAGATACATCAACTCTGATAGGTACAACAGTAAGATATTCAAACAAACATAACATTTAATTATTCATACTTGTAATTATTCAAGCACCTAAAACAGCTATATAACTCAATCCCTAATTGTTCTTCTTTCAACTGGAAAATTGGAGAGATCATCAAAACCCTAACCAAGATTACATATTCAACCAGATCACCAGCTCAAACATATGAACATATATATGAAATTCACAAGAACAGATACAGAACCAAATCTGAGTTCACAATAATTGTAATCGATACAACAATCAAATTCAGACAATTATATTTCATTAAAATGCGAAACCAATTCAGACTCCTAAACGGCTAAACAACCCAAGGGCCAATACTTCTTCATCCGAATGGAAAATTATTTAGCAGATCACCAGCTCAAACACCTTCACACTTGGCAAATTCACCGGAACAAATATAGAAAGTTCGACAAATTCAAACATATAAACGAGCAGATCCTAATCTTACATTTCAAGAATTGAGATTGCTACAACAATATGATTCAGAAGCAGAAGTCTAAATTTCATTCACATGAGCTATCAATTCAGGCGCGTAAACGAAAGTTAAATTCAAACCCTAACAGTTCTTCATTCGAATGACGAATTAGAGAGATTATCAAAACCCTAACCCTAATTCACAGATTACAATAATTAAAAAATAAATAAATAAACGAACCTTGAATCAGTTGAAAATTCTCTCTCTGTCTGTCTCTCTCTCTCTCTTCAAATCTTGAATGGCAGAAAGTTCAAATAAATGAGCAGTTGAGGGCTTTATATAGAAAGGATCTGACGCGATTTGGGATGATCGGACGGATAAGATTTACTATCCATGTGCTTTCTCTAATTGAGATCGGACGGTTAAAGCAGTGTTTACTTGTGTTTTCTCGAGCGATTTGAACGGACAGGATGGTGTGTTGGAGTTGTGGCACGGATCGTCGGTACTTAATCCTATCTTCCTATTGGACAACCCAATTGCTTCCACTTCTAATTACGGTTTAACGTTTCCGTACTAGAGGGTGAGGCTAGATTGGTCATTTTGACTTGTATCAAAAGTCAAAGGACCCGAAGCAAAATAGTAAATGGTCCTGGTACATACGGAGCTGACGATTTGAATTAGTAGATACGGCTAAACTTTACAATTTTTAAGGTCTCGGTGATTAAAATAAACATATCAATTTTAAGATCAATAAATCTGCAAAAATTTACATGAAATTTGAACATCTTGAACTTCATTTACAACTATCAATTTGGATACTAAGTTGAGATCATATCGATTTTGAGTACATATTTGAAAATGTTTAACATGATCCTGCACATAATAAGTTCCAAACGGGGAATTGAGTTGAATTGTTTGTACAAAGTAGGTCGAACCGATTTGCAAATATCTCATGACAAACTTGACCATCCCTCAAATTAATCGGGCAAATTTTACATAATCCAAACTATATTATCATAAAAATTCTTATTTTTGTTAGACATACGAATATCCAAAAGGGGTTGCCGACTATATTTCAAAAAACGGTTCGTTCTTTTTACCATATTCAACTTGTGTGTATCGATTAGAACATTGTAATAATGATACTTAACTTGAGCATCAAAGAACTCAAGCAAAAGAAGTCTTGTTTTACATATAAGTTACCCTCAGGAGTGAAACATCGTGATATCCTCGGGGGCATAACGTTTTCCCGTGTAAAAGCCATGATACCCTCCAAGGATTCGCGAAGACAAAGCGTTCCCGTTAAACATTGTGATACCACGCTTGGAGAGTTCGTTCATTATCCACATGACAAACTGAATTTGAACATAAAAAAGCATTTTGGGAGAGAAATTTGAAACAAAGTTAATAAAGAGACTTACGAATACTCATTTACAAGCTGCTTCGGCAACTTTCTCCAAACATACATATTTGTAACAATGCCACACAAAATGGAGAAAACAAAAACAACAATAAAAAAATTAAAATCTCTGGTGAACTACCTATCTTTTACAAAGGTATAAAAAGAATTAGCTCTAATCTGAGACAGCTCTTCTCACAAACATATAAGGAGCCAGCTTATGCATTTAAACAAGTCCCACGAACAATTCCCGATCGCGCCTTGCAAATCATCATCACCTATCTAACCACAACTCGGTTTCAAGTTTCAACATACGAAGCAAAGAAATAGCGCTCGTGCAATAAAACACGCAAAAGCCGCCCAATTCAAACAAATATTCTGCATTGCCACCAATGATCTATCATACCTTGCTGCAATGTCTTTATCTCCGACCAGTTTTGAGATTTTCGGGTCCTTATTGCGTCTAGTCAAAGTGAGAACAAATGACTGACGCTGAGGTGATCGGAAAGCCGGTGGACAGCAGATCGAACAGCTTCGGACGTCGGGGAGACGGCATCGGGAAGATGGGGTAGGCAAAGGGGTAGATACGGATCTTTATCATCAGATGGACAGAAAGCAGATAATACAGATCGGCAAAATATGAATCTGAAAGCAATACATGTCATCAAATAAGCAAACATTTGATGAAAAAAAATGTTACATGTCCCAAATCTTGTACATTTTTTTCCTGGATTAACTACCATTTTCTTTCCCCAATTATTAATAACTGACTATATTGATACCTTAACTAAATATATGCCAATATGGTCCCTCAAATGTTAGAAAAATGACCAAAATGGTTAAGGAGCGTTAACTTTTCCATTAATTTTGCTTATGTGGCTTAAAAAATAAACAAAAATATATTAAATACGCAACCAGCGCTGATGTGGCATCTCATTGTTGCTTCTTCGGTCGCCGTTGATTGTGTAATTAATTCAATTTTCTGTTTACTTTTAATGTCATGTAAGCAAAACAAATTAAAAGGTTAATGGTACCTAACGTTGGGACTATTTTAGACGTTTTCTAATATTTGAGGGACCATATTAGCATAAATTTAGTTCATATACCAAAATGGTCGGATCCTTGGGGGACTAAAATGGTAGTTAATCCTTTTATAAGGGTACATTATTTTGTTGATGCTTGGTCGAATCAGAAGGTGCCGAGTGTACAATATGTCTATACGGGACAAATAGCAATTTTCATAACGAAATTTGTTCAAAAAGACGGAGGTTTTGATAAATACCTAAGAATAAGCCGCCGTATAAATGGGTCAGATAGAACCTGTGCCCAAACTAGATCCAGGCTAGTTGTTGTACAGAGAATCACTTCCCACTCGGAGAAGACAGTGGATAGTATGGTCTCCGCATTATCGTAAACATCCTAAAAAAGTAGAACCTTGTGAATATGAGCACAGACTAAAATAATATAACTTGAGGAAGTTCAAATAGCTTTGAAGTCAACTTACCGAATCAATATCAGAGGTGGAGAGACCGACCATTGAGATAAATGCTTGAAGAGGAGCGGTCAAGAAAAACGTGAACTGACTTCCATTATGTGTTATATCCCCAGACGAGTTCTTGAATGACGGCCTCAGAGGCGAAAGAAGTAGAGCAGCTGTCTCGCCCCTCTCTGCACCATGTAGAACCTGAAAAATTCATCTTTCTGTGTAAGAGGCTTGAAATTACAGAGGCGCTACTTTTTTAGTAATCATTTGCAGAAAAGGTCAAAGCGTTAAACAGAAAGCTGAAGGCCTATATCTCTGGTTGTTCTTCTATAAATAGTTAGGACACAATAACAGCCCACCAGCATGCAATTCTTGAACAACTCAACAATTGTGTACAATCACATAAAGTGTATATCATCTAAACACATAAATATTCCATTTTCAGTATGACAAACAACATATCGGACTGCGTATGAGCAGAAGGTATTTTCCGCCTTAATATAATCATACATTTAAAAACAATTGCTCCAAATATTACACTCCGTCCAGAAATGAGTGACCTTGTTTTGTTTGTTTATGTATGAATTACCAATAGTATCATATAGTAAGTTAGTTAGCATCTACTGATTTTGTTACAACATATGCATACGAGGGTACAAGAGGAAATATCCACCAGACTACCACTAGCTAATTTCTCCTTAGTTTTTCTCAAAAAGAAAACCAAGACACTTGTTTTGGGAGGGAGTATATAATTAAGAAGAAGCAACAATTAATATTAAATTTCAGCAAAGTTTCATTCAGAAACCATATATAAAGTAATAAACGAACTAGTTATACACAAGTTATGACAAACCTGCCTTGAATGCATGGCTGTTGTCACTATCAATAATCAAGAAGAGAGGTCTTCGAGTAAAAGGAATTAAATCGCCTGGGTAGAGATTATTTAAACCTGAGATCCAAAAGGAGAATATTATAAGAACAGAAGTAAATAGTGTATTTATAAGACATAATATTTGTTGCATGATAAACAAACACGAGGACTTATGCATGAACACTTCAAAGCACAAAACTTTAGAGCAAAATCTGATCATCGCATAGAATAGAGTATAGATACCTACCTGCATTCCCTCTGGACCCAAACCAGAGATAATTTTCATAAAATTCATTTAACCCTCCCTTCTCATTCAAATGGGTATCCAGAATAGAGCCATTTTGACCATGGGAATTCTGAGATAGAACTTTACTTTTCGAAGAGTTCCCAGATCCTCCAGAGCTTCCTGATAAAGATGCATTACTACGACCAGCCTTACCTGCATAATTGGTCACTGTTCAGTGACGTACATAACCTGATGGGAGAAAACTACGTGACTGGATTGTCTGAACAACAGCAAATTAGAAGCAAAACAAACCTGAAGCTGATAGGTATATCAGCATAACACTATCTGGAGGGAGCTCCTCACATATGGTAGCAAGAACCTGCTCAAACATTGCACGTACATCAGACTTTGAAAAGGAAAGTGTGCATATGGACATGTGCTGTAACAAACTCAGAGGATATTAACCAACTTATTATAGGAATACTACTGGTAATTCACGCATAACAAACTTCTGTAAAAGAAAATAGTATTTTGGGAGAAAAAAGCTAGAGAAACGCGACACTTATTTTGGGACAAAAATGTTAGAAAGGACACTTATTTTGGGCGGAGTGAGTATTAGCAACCACTTACACATTCTTCAATAATATATCAAGTAGGCAACAAGCAGTTGGCAATATGTGCCTTTTGCAATGACATCACGATAACAATCACATTCCATCATAAGCTTCATATAGGGAAACTACGCCACACCAAGTATTTATTATAAAAGGATTCACAGCAGTTCACAATTTATGCTTGTCTAAGGTGGAAATACAGAATTTTCTATTGACCACGCAATCAGAGGAGCCTGTAAAGCCAACCAAGTAGGTAAACTATAAAATTACAGTTTCCCAGTATAGTGTTTGATGCACCTAGGAAAACTAGTAGACATATATTTTCATCTATCAATTGAATGGAGAAAATAAATTATTTTTTGCAAAAGAATATTTCATCGTGGAAATTGATTTACTGCTACCAATTTATGTAACTACTTCAATCTGGCCAATCATATGGTTTTTGTAACAGAAGTGAAAAGTAAGTTAACTTCTACAAATGAGGGAGCAACTGCAACAATAAAGTTAATCAATGGCGAAGAAACTTACTGCTATCAAGTGTGTCACAGATGGACGATAGAGAACAGCTTTCCTTGGATTCGGAGGTAAAGAAGGATCAGTCATATCCGCTGCCAAGTTCATATCAATCACTCCTGAGGCTGCAGAATGATCAATGAAAGTGCCATTTTCATTTGACTCAACTGGACGCTTTTGGTAGAAAGACCCACTTGGATCCCATTCCAAACATTGCATCATTCGGAAAGTGTCTAAAGTAATTTCTGCAAATTTCACCTGAAAATCACAATGTATGAACAGGTCAAACAGACCTCTTTTGCACCGTGACATCTCATACAAATTGTCTCAGCTCAATCACCAGTCAAAGAAAAGTAAAATATCCACCTCATTTCGATGATAGCTTGTCAGCAGCGCATCTCGAAACTTTAAAACTTTTTTTGCATGGAAACGAGCCACGTATGGAAGAGATGCTGGATGGGACTCTAACATAACACAATAACGCAGAGGCCTGGCATTCATGAAGGCAGTATCAACTTTCATGAAGCGAACTATTTCTTGTACTACTTGCTTCCATTCTTTGAAGTTTGCTTCCTGAAAGGATACAATTCAAATGTCATATCACTACCGGTTTTCTTCAGAGTGTTATTTGGGTATTTGCTTTCAAGATGAATAAAGATGATTTTTAAACTATTTAATCATCATAATGCAAATTATATGCATTCAATTACTGGAGAGAGAGAGAGGGAGAGATGGAATAATAGCCAGAATTTGGTTTAGAGAACAGTAAAATTAATGTGTTGGATACTTCCAACAATAACTTTGGTGATTATGCAAATATCATGTGGAAGTATCGGTTGATAGCAAAGACACTAACTGGTAACTGTACCAATCTGTCCACAGTCTCTAAATGTGTCACATAAAATAATGTTGTTAAAAGCTTGACAAATAAACATCAGTTCCTTTTGCACACGAGTGGAATGGGGTAACCTTCAAGCATCTCATGACAAGAATAAAGGCAATAGTTTCACATATAATCCATCTACTATTAAATTATAGCACCCTCAACCCTTAATCATCTTTCTTGTCCACCCAGAAGAGCATGTTCAGAATGAAAAAATAAATCTCCAAGCCAAAACCAATATTGGAGAAGCCAGAAACTAAATTGATATTTTAGGGTGACTGTCTGAATGGTGTAGTACCCAACAGTTAAACTATTAAAATTCCAAGTAGGGTTACCAACTACCAACAACTATTTCACACATTTTAAGGTACTTCAACCATAACCATTATCCCCCTAGGGCCACCACACATTACAAAACTAAAAACAACTCTGACCAATCTCTGCAATCATACATACCTATCTAAAACTATTACATTACCTCTGATTTTACCCCCTAAAACTACCAAATATTGCATACCCACTCTTTCTGCACTTAGGAGTCCATCTTATTGCCAGAAAACTAGATTGTCCATTACAAAAATGCCGCCTAGCCAACACACTCATAATATCAATTGCATATCCTACTCCATGAGATTACTAAGCTACAGCTGCAATCAGAAAAGACACTGATATACTTCCCTTCAAAATCAATCTCTATCTAGACTGTATTTCACTCTGGATTATGATCTTCGTGCCTAATTTCTTCCATTACACAAGTAGGTCTTTCTTAGGTACTATTCAGAAATCATAATTCCAAAAAGTTGAACTGCAGGATACAATTTGCAATGAACAGATCAATTCCACCGCAGTGTACCTTCCACATACCTATTAAAGTAAACCAATGCTATTTCCTATCCTCGACTGAAATTAAACTCCCATATTTTCACTTATCAGAAAGGTCTTCAACAACATCACGATGCAATCTTAGCTGGACCAATTTGTTCATATTTAATCAAACTTATAAGATTTATAGTAATATATAGAAAAAGAAGCAACAGCGACCTGATCCTAGTGAGAAATCACAGACAAAGAGAAACAAAATTGTGTTAAATGTTCTCAAAGTGTACAGAAAATGTAATTCAACCTGAGTTAAATTCAAACTTCAATTTCTTCAGAAACTAAAATCAAGGGTGAGAAAAATAAATTCCAAAACCAATAATTAATTTTCTCAGCTACCAAACAGAACCCTGTCCCATCATAAAGCACAAACTAGTACACTTTTTAACTAACATTCAGCGTAACAATCTATAATTGAGCTCCGAATCCACCAATTCAAGCGAAAAAACTATAAATCAAACCTATTAGACTGATATTAATATATAGAAAAGGAAGCAACAGCGACCTGAGCCTGGTGAGAAAGCACAGATGGTGAGAAACAAAATCATGTGTTCAGTGTTCTCAATGTGTACAGAAAATGTGATTCAACCTAAGTTAAGCTCAAACATCAGTTTCTCCCGAAACTAAAATTAAGGGAGATAAAAATAATTTCACTAACTAATTTTCTCAGCTACCAAACAGAGCCATGTGTCCATCATAAACCACAAACTATCACACTTTTTACTAACATTCAGTGTAACAATCTAAAATTAAGCTCCGAATCCACCAATTCAAGCAAAAAAAATATAAATCAAACTTAGTAGATTTATAGTGAAATATAGAGAAGAAAGTGACAGCAACCAGAGCTGGTGAGAAATCACAGACAGAGAAACAAATCGTATTCAATGTTGTCAAAGTGTACAAAAAATGTGATTCAACCTAAATTGAGTTCAAACTTCAATTTCTCCGGAAACTAGAATTAAGGGCGAGAAAAATCAATTCAATACCAATAATTGATTTTCTCAGCTACCAAACAGAGCCGCATGCCATCAGAAAGCACAAACTAACACACTAATCACAGACGGAGAGAAACAAAATCATGTTCAGTGTTCTCGATGTGTACAGAAAATGTAATTCAACCTGAGCTAAGTTCAAGCTTCAATTTCTCCAGAAACTAAATTTAAGGGAGAGAAAAATAAAATCAAAACAAATAATTCATTTTCTCAGCTACCAAACAGAGCCGCGGGCCATCAGAAAGCACAGACTAACACATTTTTTCACTAACATTCAGCGTAACAATCTAAAATTGAGCTCCGAATCCACCAATTCAAAAATAAATGTGAAAAATATACAGCAAAAAACAAACTATTAGAGAAAATTTACCCGAAAACTGGATTTACTGTCGTCGACCACAGCCTGAAATCGGTCCAGAAGAGCCTTCACCATCTCCGTTCGGTTCAGAATCAACGAAACCAACAAAAACCTCGCATAGAACCTCAGCTCCTTGAACCTCACACCAAGATCCCTGACCTTAGACCCCTCAAAATACCTCCTGCTCAGAATCGCCTCGTAGAAGACGTACGCCTCCACCAGAAACCTAGTCTCGCTGGTCCTCATGTACTGGCCGAAGTAGAGCTGGCCGATCCGGCTCGCGATCTCGCCTATTTCCCAGCGGTTCAGGCCGCTATCCACCAGCTTGGACCGGTTCTCCTGCTGGTACTTCCACAACCGCATATACGCCTTGAAAACCTTCTGAAAGTACTGCTGGCTCGGAACTCGTCCGTACGCCGGCAAGTCCCTCACTCTCGCGAACTTCCGGTCCGCTCCTTCTACCAGCGCCCGGAAGGTTCGCGAAACCGCTTCGTTCTCCGAGGACATGCCGCACGAAAATTACACACAAAAGTAGCGTCTCCGGTTAGATTTCCCGGCGGCGGTGAGCCGCGACGGTCATCGGAAAATGTGAATCAGTCGGAGAGAAGTAAAGTGGACTTTTCTTTTTTAGTTGTTGTGAGCTGTGGCTTTATGGTGTCATCTGATCACAACAATATTCGGTTACTCTTTTTTTCGGATTTATTTTTCGGGTAATGTCATTAGGTACCCCTGAATTTATGTTAATTGTAACTTTATCCCCCAAATTAGTTATAATTTAGCTTACCATCCTGACATATGGTACGATCAGTTTCCTACAGTCGCATGGAGTTGGCAAATCGGATTTTGAAACGCCATTACATAAACAAAAATGTCATGTCCGCACGCCATGTCAACATACGAGTTCGCTTCCCAAAATGATTGGGACAATTATGTTTTTTTTTTTAATTTATGTTCTGGCTTTTATTTTTCAAAATTTTAACCCTTAGAATGGTTATTGAAAAAAATATTTTTGATACATATTGTTAGAGGTGATAGATTGAGTTTTGGGTCAGATTTTTCGAATATTTATTGAAAAGGTCTAACCATAATCTACCTGAATGTGATCCAGGTTGTGTATTTTAGACTAAAAATTCGACTCAAATTTTACAAGTAATAAAATGGTGGGTTTGTCCGGCCCAACATACAATTTCCTCAAGATGAGCTTGACCTTACTTGGAAAAAAATTCGAGGTACATTTTAAGCAAAAATGTGGATTAGTTTTTAGATGTTGCGGATTCAAATTCATAATTTCACCTACATTGCTACAATCATTTTCACATTATCAAATCATTAAGTATATATATACGCACATGTAACGTTTACAAACCGAAAAATAGATGTATACGAATATGTATTTTTATTATTTAAATTACCCGAAGCGACCTTAATTTTGATGGTTTGAATAACTCTATTGCTAATAAGTGAAGTTTCTCTCAAATTTTTGTTATTTGACGGTAATAAATCGAGTACAATGCATAACATGAGGCAAATAAAACAAAAGAGACTAGTTCAAGGTTAAAAAAATTTATGAACTAAATTTGAAGAAAAAAGAGAGCAAGATTATTGATTTTTAGTGTCGCCTCATCCGCTAACGTGGCATACTAACATGACGGTAATAAACCGATTCTATCAGGTGTTAGGAGTAAACTGAAAACTTAACTAGTTTAGGGGCTAAAATCACTTAAAACCCTAATTAAAGGTCAAAACTAAAATAAATTTAAATTCGGGGTACTAAACTATTTTACCATATTTATTCACTGAATTCACGGTAAGTACTCGTGGCGGCGGTGACGGAAGAAAATAGCGGGTGACGGGTAATGATATCTTGTAGTTAAGAGGTTTGTTTGCGTTAGTTATTAACCGTTAGATATGATTGTGGGAGATGTGATTACAATCGGACGGTGGGATTGTAAAGAGGTGTACGTGATTGCGTCTTCTCTGTCACAGGGTGTATAGATAGTGTAGATTTTGCAGTGGTGCCCACAATTTTTATGTAATTTGTATTTTTCGTATATGTCCAAAATGTTAGTTTTATTGTACCCTTTGCTATATTACTTATAATTTCACGAGTGTAGTTGTCTCGAAAATGAAATGAAATTGACATATATTACATAAAAATATTATTATTTTTCTTTTCCTAAAAAAATTATTTTTCTTAATATTTTTTAAAAATTGCTTGAATAATTTGGTTAATCTCATTAATTAGACGAGTAAAATTTGTGAATTTGGGCAATTCAATCCAATTAAACCCACAAATTTCACTTATAGTATAAAATTGGTTAACCGAAATTTTCGTCTGATAAATTGTGTCACATAAGAACAGTGGTCGGTATATGTCTTACGTTGAGCGCTAAACAAGTAGCTTGCATGTCTTATATATAAACTACGTCACAGAAAAATGGTCCTCGGTATGTTTTACGTGGGCACAAAACTAGTGGTTAGTGTGTCTTTTAAATTATGTCACATAATAATAGCATTTGGTTTATTTCATAATTAAACCAACGTCACAAAATAGCAGTTGGCGCAAATAATGTTTAGCATGTCTTATAAACTATGACCCGGAAAACGTATATCCCACGATTTGTGATCTGAAAATGATTATTATGAACCATTGCGTCGTCTTCTATAAGATAATTTGTTATTCATTTAAATTTAATTTAAGATCGCAAATATTATATATAGCTTATTAAATCTTTATACAAAGTTTCCATTCGAAAAAAATCTTTATACAAAATTTAAAACAAATAACTATCGTTTTTTAAACTATTTTCCAACTAAAAAAAAGATCATGGGATCTTCCTAGTAAAATGGAAACCCATGTTCCAACCCAAAATAATGTAGATATAGTTTTGTATTATTATTTATTTTAGAAGGTTTTGTATTATTATTTGACTACTAACAAAATATCACTTAGTAAAATATATATTAAATATTAAATTGAATTGTGAATATTTTATTATAGCTTTTAATTTTGTTTTAAGGTTGCTAATTTTCGTACACAAAATTCACACTATAAATGAAATTGAACATGTAATTAATTAATGCAACTTGATTGGATAAATAATATTTTTCACTCTACAACTAGCTAGAAAGACCTAATATTTTGGAATTGTTGTTACTGTTAGTTGAGAAAAATAGAAAATGCACATCAAAATAGTTTACTATTTTCTATGAAGGGTCGTTGGTCTCAGTTGACAATAGCAACTAAGAAAATTGATAGCTGGTACTTGGAATATTGTGGCTGTCCTCAATATATTAATTATTATTATTGTTACATATAATTATAAATATGATTGATACTACTTAAAAAATTATAATTGTGACCAACCTCTAAGTAGTTGACACGTGGTGCTCGAACACCACGTACACCGCGCAAACAATTTATGTGTGATGCACTAATCGGCTTACAATCAAATGCTCGAAATCGATTTATAAGACTCTGTCTCGCAAGACTCTAAACTCGTAACATTTGTAAGACAACTACCTTAACATGCGGACAATACGACTACACAATCTAGAATGCCAATTTGACCTGATTAGTCAAAGAGGTGCATCTACAGTGATCAAGGAAAGAGCTAACAATTTGATTTTGGGGCGTCGAACTTTCTTATTTCAGTTTGAAATGCATGATCAAAATCTTATTCGAAAAGGCTGCGGGTTAGTCGTGTGACCCGACTTGAAATCTAATTAAGTCTATTTTATGCAATATGAACCGACAAATAATGTGCATGTAATTTTGTGTGCCTACATTTCGGATCCAAATTACATTCCTACCTTTATATTAAAATAATTGTATTAAAATGATAATAATTTTCTCATACACATGATCTGGCAAATAAGCACGTCGCAATCATGATTATAAATTACTTTTGAAAAATTGCACATGATATTTTGAATCTTTATCAATTTGTTAATTAATCTCAAACAAACATTCACTTATTATTTTAACATTGAATATAAATATATATAATTGGAATATACAGGTTTGGACCAGAGTACTTTATGTTCATATTAATTAATTTATATATATATATATATATAATTGAATAATTATCGACCCCACTTATTATTATTACTATTTTTTTAATTATTCACATTGTGAGGCAAATACAGTAGAAAGAAGCGAACAAAAATCGATTAAAATTTGTGGATATGAATTTTATTTTTTTTACTTGTTATTTGGTTGAGCAACTTAATATGTTAAACCATGGAAAATATGACATTTTATCCATTAACTTTTTTTTTATTGGCAAAATAAAAAAAATCAACTATCCATTAACTATTTATTTTGTTTTGAATTAGTATTCAATTTGATTTTTAATCAAAATCTGAATTAAATTATGTTTCAATTTGGTCAACAATCATGTGACGATTAAATTAAACAAAATTTATGAATGAAACGTATGTTTAATTGAGAAACTAAATTTGACCAACTTGACTTTGACTGGGTGACCATGCCCATCGTTTGAAGGGCGGTTTTGCCATATTAACATTTAAAAATAAATTGTTTTATCGGTTACACAATATTATGTCTTTAACTTGTTAAAAACTATTATTTATTCATAAAACATTATTCAACCGTCATATCTAATAAGAGTTGAATCAACTTGGGTCATGATCACTTTTTCATGTTGTCTTGGCATATTCAAGATCCCAATTTTCGTCCTGACTTCGATTTTACAAATACTCAAAAAATAAAAATTAACATCTTTAAATGCGTTGACACGTCCTGAAAACAAGCGTCCATTCTCATCAAATGTAAATAATAAATTAATATTGACACATTGACTATGATGTTTTCAGTATCATCAAACTAAAAGCAATAATTAACCACTTTGTTATTTTGTTCTCATGCAAAATTTAATACACATGCATGGATACAAAATTTTGATTGTTGCTGCATCCCAATCAAAGACTTATCATTAAACATGATATTGCTAAAAATACAGCAAACACATTGTTCTTTAGTCACATTATATTATTATATGCACCAATGCAAAATCACAATTAATTAGTTACTAATTAAGAGTACTTAACTACTAAATGGAGGGTCACTTGAGTTTCACTCAATATATACTCATTGTTTACAACATTGTTTTATGCTCACAAACAAGAAATAACTAAGAAAATATCAACAAATATTGTTGTCTTTGCTATGTTTTTGAACTCATCGAACGTACAAGATCGACGAATATTAGGTTGAATGCAATTGATGAAAGTAAATTATGATTAAGAATGGATGTATTTGAAATGAGCTAAAACTCAGTTAGTACTTTCAAAACAAACATGCAATCAATAATCATTTCTTTGTTGGAATATGGTAATATTAATTTATCTTTGGTTCGAGTTGTATAATTTTTTATTATTTATTATTCAATTTAATAGTTTGGAATTTTATTTTTTGGGACAATAGAAAATGTAGTGTCTTTCTATGTATCTTGTTATTTCATTCAGTTTTAATCGTATTCTTCTCATATTTCTTCATCTCTCTTCTGCCCACGGGTAGAGTCGTGATAGATTTACACGCAATTGAACTCCCTCATACTTCTATACATTTAAACTGTAATGGGTTAATCTCAATCTTTCTTCTCTCCTCTTTCTTTTGTTCACATGCAAAGTCATAATAGATTTACACACAGTAGATACTAAATAGATTAATCCTATAAGTAAGACTGACAATTTAGACTTGAACTCGCATGAACCCGACACAAACCCCAATCAATATGAAACTCATCCAAGTTCGGTTCTGGGTTCAAAAACCCGACATTAAATTTGTCAACTCTAATCTTAGCCTTTTCTTGGGTCATCTGAAAAAAAGAAACTTGCTCTATCAATAATAGACATGCACCATATATAAATTGCACATTGGCATTGGATCTGAAATTATTGGATGCCTTTTTTTTCCAAATGTTCCCATAGCTAATTCAGTTGACTTACAAAAAGGCAATAATGAAAAAAGAAGCTTGCAATCCATGAAGATGACAAAACAAAAAGAAGATGTTTCATGTCAATTACAAAAAATAATTCACTCTCTCCATCTCTGTACTTGGCACTGTGAAAGATCAAATCTGCAATAAAATATGTCACTTTTTGTATTTTTAGGACATATTTGTCTACAAAACATTTTTCCAATAATGCAATTTATGTCATGAAAATGGTCCCTCAGACATGGTTGGTTCAATAAATATTATATAAGAGGTAATGAGGGAGTAGTTGGATGTTTATTGTCTGAATGTTATTGTCATTACATTGCAATTTGTGTAAATTTGACACATATATAATATAAGTCGGATTTGTAAATGTGTTGAATCAGACAGCGGAAATTTGAAAAAAAAAATCGATTTAATCTTTGAATTTTCGTAGACGTTTAAATAAAATATACATGCACCCAAACATCTAGTAACACATGACATTTAGATATATTTTCTTAATTAAATGTAGGTGAATATTATTCTAATATTATTTCTTTCACAATGTTATCATTTTTTAATGCACATTTTGGGCAAAAAAAAAATCATGATTGTGATGAGTTTGATTGTCTGATTAATGTTATTTTCATGACCAACCAATATGTGTAAAATTGATATATATATATATATATATATAGGTTGAATTTGTAAATATGTTGTCTGTCAAGGCTACAGATTGAAATTTGAATGTTTTTTTTTTTTTTTTGTGTGTGTGTAATAAATTTTATCATCTTTTAGAGCATAAGGTTTGTGTTGTATTGCAACTTCATCTTTTGCCAAATTCAATGGGAAGTCATTTTCTTTTTAGCTTTATTAGGTGGAAACTTTTTATACTTGCCATGGTCATTGTTTCCTTTGTCTTGGACATTTTCCTACTTCCACCATGCAAGGATTGTGGCCATTAATGTGACATGGGTTTCATAATTGTTTTGTGAATTGATATCGAACTTTACGCGTGCTTTGTTAGAGATACATTTTTATTATTTTTCGTAAACAAGTTGAGCAACAAGACGAGACACTAAATATAGTTTAACAGCATCGTCCATATGCAATTTAAAATGCTGAATAGCAAAAATGGATGGTCATCAACTACATATTAGAAGAAAAAAAAAAAACAAAGAGACGATTGTTCCTGGCTTTGAGATTTTGAATTTGATGCAAGTGAGGAAGTATTGTTGGGCCTCAAAATTGATGTCAATGGATTTAGGTTGGAGTTCACACAGATCAAAGAAAACAATTGAATGAACAATAGCACAAGGCCTTGTTGTGTGACTAGCTTGTTCGGAGGACATTTTGGTCATTTTCATTTCGAGGTTGTTTCGTGTTTTAACTGTCATTTATTAATAGAAGTTGCGTCAGAATCTCTATCTCTGCCAAATTAACCACAAAATCAGTTTAACCAAATGCTAATTTTTGTTGTTGGAAGAAACTAAGAATGGAAGGAAAAACACTCTTATGTGAAAATTGACATCTTATGATGACTTAATTGACAAGTAAATAGCTCCCACCAATGAGAAAATGGTTTGGGAAAGTGGCAAAAGAGAAGGCTCATGTAGTATTTGAAAAACAAAAGCAACAAAAAGAATCCAATGGACACCAAGGGAAGTGGCATGGCTTTCAGTGTCTATTGAGAATCTTCTAAAGCATCATCATCCATTTGAGAGTCAAATTAAAGAAGGTGCATGAAAGGATCAACCTTGGTGCAAAGAGAAGGAGCTAATGATGAAGAAGAGAATGAATGGAGCTTTTAATAAAGGTTTTTAGATTGTGTGTGTTTTGAATAGTGTTTTTGAAATGTGATATTGTTTCAAGTTTCAAGGCTCTTTCAAATTCAATGGTTGTGGCCTTGTGGGGCTTGTGGCCCAAGAAGTCCACTATGGTTGTACACACTTACATTGAAAAAATAGGGAATTTGGTCATAGACATGGATTTGAGGGTGTTGATAGAAGAAAGTTGGAGCTAGAGCTGAAAATGTAGACTTGAATCTGTTGGCATTCGAAACTCGATTCAATATTTTGTGGGTTTGGATCAGATAAATAGATCCGACTAATTTTGTGGATACAAATAAGATAAAATAGACTTGATTATTTTTTCCCCTATTTTATCACAGTACTTATAGTGGATATCCCACTTTTCATGACTTCATGTTAACCTTTTTGCTTAATATTAAAATTATGATTAAAATGTCAATTGTATACTTAATATAAGTTTGTTATTCTTACTTGAATAAACACCAATAAACTTTTATTTTGGGGACATATAATCTAAAACACTACTCTTTTTAATAAAAGTATTTCCTAACCCACAAAATTGTATTAAAATATAATTGGGATTTGATGTTCCATTTATTGGCACAAATTTATTAAAATTTTTAAATCAAAATTAGCATATATATTATTAACAACAGTTTCTTAAATAGACATGAAAAATACAACACTACTCATTTCCATATTAAAAATACAAGATTAACTTGAGCATGCATAGAGACAGAAACACAACATAATGAGCAACAAAACATAATTTATTATACGAGCATTGCCTTTCGCAATGTTTCTAACTCGAGTGCAATATTCTTCATTGTCCCGTCATTGCTTTCCCTTTTCTTTTTTGGTAGTAAGAACTTGTTCCGAATCCTGATTATGAGTTACCGGATACAATTTATCGGGAATAACATATTGCGGTTGCATACCTTCCATCTCCCACAACAAAACGTGCAACTTAAAACGTCTCCACATCGCTTTGAATAGCTTTGCAGGCCATGCGTAAGAAGCTTTTAATATAGTTCCAATCAGCTTGCGCAAACTCATGACTACGTCGTTACATAAATGTGCACAAGACACTACAACACATGCATTTGCTACTTACTTTTTTTCTTTATAAATATACTTACCTTATATTCGAAGAGAATTTGTTGTAGGTGAACTCATTTAGAGTTCGTAGTTTTTGCGACATGTAAAGTGAATGATCACTACATTTCGTTGCCTCCTCGTAGATAATTTTATTTTCTCTCAGTTATAGTTGGTAGAATTGAATAAAATATACGTGACTTTGAAAATAAAATTAACAAATAAAAACACAAAGAGTGAGGGAATACAAATATTACTGAAAATTAAAGAAAAATATAAAGTTGATTTCCAAAATGTTAGCCAAACGCTTAAATTAAGATTCTTAATCAACATGTTAAAAAAAAACTCGTTAGTCAACAAAAAGTTATAAATGAACATTTTTTTTAACGTAATATATGAATGAACCTTAATGTACAAGAAATTATTATTTTAAAAGTAAGTTGCATATTTTTAGTGAGAATGTGAATGAAACTCATAGATTGTTTGTGAATAATTTTTGTGAAATGAAGTGATAATGTGATTATTATCACCAACACCAATTATATTTTATTGACATATGTGACCTAATCGAATTTTGCATAACTAGTAGTAATTAATTTCAATTTTATCTTATGATAATATTAACAGAAAAATACTTCATTTTATGTATCATAACAATTCAATTTAGCATAACCTGAATACATTCGTTATTTTGAAGAAATACATCAATGCCTTTTCATTTACTAGAATGAAACTTGAACCAAAAGCGTCTCTAAATCATCTTGAACAACTTGGCATGCCACCTTCTAGCAACATGCGATATAGTTCCGACCAACCTAAGCAAACTCATAAAAGTATTGACAAATTGAACTCGTCTCCAAGTCGCCCAAAAAGACTTAACAAACCATTTACGAGCAATTTGTAATACGGTTCCAACAAGTCTAAGCGTAGCCACTAACACATTGATGAACTGAAAGCGTCTAGTCCAGATCACTCCAAATAATTTAGCAGACTGTACACGAGCAACTTGTGATACATTTCCGACTAGTTTGAGCAAACCCATAAATATACGCATAAACATAAATTGCTTCCAAAATAATCCGAAAAACTTGAGAAACCATATTCGGAAAACTTGCAATATGGTTCCAATTTGCATAAGAAAATCCATAAATTTCTAAAATGTTTGAATTTGTGAAAACCTCTTTAGTTCATGTCCTTACCATTTTTCCTATTTATAAGCCGATTTTTATTATACTTTTTAAGGTCTAAATGGTAATAGAACGTATTTATAATCATTATTTTTGGGACATGCAAGTTGAATGAATGTAATTTGTTGCCATTTTTTTTGTGAACTAGTTATTGTTCAGATGTAATTGGTAAAGTGATTTTAATGTGTGTAACAAATAATATGCTAACAATAAAAGAATAACACGAAGAAAATGAGAAAACTGTAGTTTTTATTGTTAAATATTATTCCGTATTTATCAAGAATGGGGTAATCGTATTAGAGCTGACAATTTTGGTTTCGTATGGAATTTGTGGATTGGTTTAAAATGTCTATTTCAAATCCCACAAATAAATTGTGTAAGTGAACGTGGGCTTCTCAATTTGATCAATAAATTCTCTACAGCAAACTCGAAGATTAATTAAATATATGGTATGTAATCGGATCAGATTGGGACTAGATTGTACCAAACAGAAAGACTAGAACCAAACCAATATCTAACCGGTACCCGAGCCAAATTTATGTATTTTTTAATAATGATTCTCCATCAAAAGTTGTTACGTCGCGTTCAAAACCAAATTATAACCAATGAGGCTAAACTAGAGCAATATGGATAGTTTTAAAGCTAAATTAGGGGAAAATATATTCAGATGCCAATTTAAGACTAGTTGGGGTTCCATAAAAAATGAAAAAAATGAAAAAATAAAAAACTAGTTGGGGTCAAAATGAAAAAAATAAAAAAACTAGTTGGGGTCAAAATGAAACAAATGTTCATTTATTTCACTAAAAGGCCCAAACAAATAAAGAAGGTCACAGCTCGGCTAGATTGAGGCCCATTTTCCAAACAAAAGAGGCCGTGAAGGCCCAATACTATCCAGCCTTTATTTGTATTTAATATTTATTAGCATTTTTAAAATATTTATTTCATTGTTTATTTAATATATTTTTTTATGATGCATTTTATTTAGTTGTGTTTGGTAGGTAAACGTGACCCAATTATATCAAACTGATTTATTTTATAACAATAATTTTAAATTAAATTATTTTGCGTAGGATACACTAATTTCAATTTATTCTCGTTATAAAAACACAACATGTCCTCATCTTATTTTCCACATCTCAACAAATTATAGATATTGATGACCACCTTTCATCTCAACTATGTATCAATTTTCTTTAAAAATTGATTAGGCATGAATTATTAATTTTTTTATGATAACAATTATTTGAGGATAATTGACAATTCAGATTTTAGAACAAATTTAAATTGATAAAGACTAAATCGAATTCTATCAGCAACGGGTGAACAGGTACGTTCGATGGAGTTTTGAACCATTCAGATACGTTCGATAGAGTTTTGAACTTTACAGTAAACAGGTTGGGATCCCTCCTTTCAAATTAAATTTTAAATTTTAGTGTAAAATGTGCGGATTTCAATCAATTCTGACCCGACATTTTCTTAGGACAAATTTGGCTCAACAAAAAAATTGGTTGGAACCATTCTAAGTCATAACACATGTTCACCGAGAGTGAAAAATGTGCACAAACTAAAAAAGCTCTTCTCAATTTTTTGACTTAAACACGAGATTTTGAGTATGAAAATCGAACGATATATCATCCAACGAGGCATTGGTAGATATAATTATTTAATTGAATATATTATGTATTCATTTAAAAAATGTGAGCCAGTTTCTAGAACGAGCCCGGCCAGGCCGAGTCGACCCGTTTTGGCTTTTTGGTGGCTCAGTGCTCAATGTTCATGTCCAAAATCGAAAAACTGTCTCGACCCGTAGCTTCCTCAACCAAAACCACCCAACAACGTACACAACAACAACAACAACTCACAAGACTCGCGACGCGTCGCGCGAAACGCCGAAGAAGAAGAAGAAGCAGAGACCAGCGCGCGAGAGCGAAGGTTCGTGGAGGCGTTGCACGGTGGCGCCGTCGCGCTTCAGCTGAAGAGAAATCGCACCGATCCGCGATTTCGATTTCGATCCGCTCGAACCAGAGTTACCAGATCAGCTCCATCACTGTAGATACCGAGAGATAGAGAGAGATGTGGGTGTTTTATCTGATCTCGCTGCCCCTGACATTGGGGATGGTGGTCTTCACGTTGAGGTACTTCGCCGGACCAGACGTTCCTCGCTATGTTTACTTCACCGTCGGTTACGCTTGGTTTTGCTCTCTCTCCATCATCATCCTCGTGCCCGCTGATATTTGGGCGGTACGTATGTTCTTCCTGAGCTCTCCGATCTTCATTTCTGTGCAATTTGTTAGGTTTAGGCTGTTAATTGGATGTTGTTGGGGTCGATTTTGGAATTTGGAATCGATTTGGTTGGATTTAGGTTGTTTAATTGGTTGATTTCGTCCGAGTTAGGTTTGATTTTTCATTTTCTCAAATTTGTGAACTGCGATCGTCTCTGTGAAAAGATTTGGTCTCGGATTGTGATTAATTTTGTCAATTTAGTATGGGAATTGTTGGACCTGATGAACATAAATGGTAATGAAAATCATAATTTGCATTTTGTAGTTTGGATAAATTGTTGTGGAATTTATTTCCTTATTTTTCATTTATGCTTGCCTCCGGAAGAATCTTATGCTGTTATTCACTTAATATGCTTTTTGCATGTCAAATTTGTGCAACTCTTAAATTTTCAATAGTGTTTGGAATGAGAGTTGTAGTTGATTGAAGCATTTTTCTGAGCTTTGTTGATTTGGTCTTTACTGTGCTGTAACTGATTCCTGTGTTATATGTACAGACAATAGTTCATAACCAGAATGGAGGCATTTCGTTCTTTTGGAGCTGGTCATATTGGAGTACATTTTTACTTACCTGGTGAGTGATTCGTAAGCTTGTAGAGTTTTAAGATTAAGTAACTCATTCAGTTGCCTAATGGGCAATGTTTGGTGTTTCCTGCACCTTGCTTGTCTATTTTTTAAGTTGCACTGCCCTTAGTTTCGTTTTTAGTCAGCCGATTTATGCACTTAGGAGAATATGTATATATAATTACACACCCTCCGTCCCACCATCCCAAAATGACTGTCTTGGTTTCCTTTTAAGAAAAATGAAGGAGGGAATTAGTTAATATTGAACATTTCTTGTTGTAACCCCATAAAAGAGATACTACTTATTGTAGGGATACTCATTTTGGGACAAAAATGTAAGAGAAACATGACACTCATTTTCGGACGGAAAGAGTAGATAAATACGTGTAAACGCTGATGCAAATGGTTAACTGGTTTTTTCAACTAGACCAGTTGAATGGATTTAGGTATTGTGTGGATAAGAATCTATATTATTATCTGAGAAAAGAATACAGAATTTAAGCCATGCTAATTTTGGCTTAGGCTCCAAGTCAATGATAACGTGACACCTCTTTTAAATTTCACCCATACCCTCAGTGAATTTGTGGGAGCTGAACTACCCGTTGGATCCATATATTTTTTTAGTAAGATGTCATTACCTCATTGATGGCTTAGCCGAAGCCGAACAATTTATGGCTTAGAATCCTGATAGTCTAGCTGAGAATTATAATAACCTGGTTGAATTCTCGCTACATATACGTTACTGGTTACATTTCCTCTCCTTGGATGTAGTTTTAAACTTTATAGTAGACCGATTATATTAAACTAAGCCGAAGAATTTATGGCTTAGAATCCTGATAGTCATACTGAGAATTATAATAACCTGGTTTTGTTCTCACTACATATACATTACTGGTTACATGTCCTCTCCTTGGATGTATTTTTAAACTTTATAGTTGACAGGTTATACTAAGAGTGAAATAAGTGATCATAAATTTGGTCATCATCACATTTTCTTGTGCCTGCAGTTGCTATGTCACTAAATAAATAAAGAGATATCATGCTTTGGGAATCATGCCTTTGATGTGAGCTACTGCAGAAGTTATTATTTTACAGATACTTACAAATGCATGAATGTTATTGTTTCAGATATTGTTATAAATTCTTTAACAACTCAAAGTTGTACATTCCTCATATATTCAAATTATGTTATTTCTAAGCAGGGCTGTGGTGCCCCTTATTCAGGGTTATGAAGATGCTGGAGATTTCACTGTTAAGGAACGACTGAAGACTAGCGTGCATGTTAACTTAGTCTTCTATTTAATCGTTGGATCAATCGGCTTACTTGGGCTTATCCTTCTCATCACGATGCACAGGACTTGGTTTGTTTCTCACCCTCCTAGATAGAAAAATGGATATTAGTTTTTTGTTTTATTTTTATATGATCTCAGACTTGCCTAATACATACTAGATATGTCATGTTTTAAGGAAATATTTAAATTAAATTCTCAATTATATAAGTTTACTTGCCCAAGCTCATACCTACACATATTGTAGAAGTAACTCTTCATTTCCTGCGTTATTTATAGGAAAGGGGGTGTTCTGGGTTTTGCGATGGCCTGCTCAAATACGTTTGGACTTGTTACGGGTGCATTTCTTCTTGGCTTTGGCTTAAGTGAAATTCCCAAGACCATGTGGAGAAACGCGGATTGGACAACTCGTCAAAACGTTCTGTCTCATAAGATTGCCAAAATGGCTGTAAAACTTGATGAAGCTCATCAAGAGCTTTCAAATGCCATTGTAGTAAGTGTTCTATATGAATTAAAATCTAGCACTCTATTCTTATTTTGACAAATCACCCTGTAAAATCTTGAAAGCACAATTATCAGTGTTTCTTTCGTTGAAGAATGAGTATTTGGTCCTTAGGTGTAGGCCTAATCTAAGTGTTAATATTCTCTTTTAAATCTTTTGATTTGCCTTGTCATTATTTGATTCATATTTGTGTTCAAATCTATGCTTTGTGCTTCAAATGCAGGGATTCTGGTTGTAGTTTTGTTAGCACTATGTCCCAAGGTTCCCTAAATTTTAACAAATGGTTTACTATAACAGGTTGCCCAAGCGACTTCCAATCAGATGTCCAAAAGGGATCCTTTGAGACCCTACATGGATGTTATTGATAGCATGCTAACTCAAATGGTACGTGTGTTTTTGCTGCTGCTTTTCTCTCTCTGTCTCTCTCTCTCTCTCTATATATATATATATATATATATTATTTTGTTGTAGAGTTGCATAGTCCCAATGATATCCCTTATAAGCAATATTGTGCATGTGATCTTCTTTATCTCAGTTCCGGGAAGACCCGTCCTTCAAACCACAAGGTGGCCGATTAGGTGAAAATGATATGGATTATGATACAGATGAAAAATCGATGGCAGCCCTGCGGCGCAATCTTCGGGGAGCTCGTGAGGAGTATTATCGGTATAAAAGGTAAAGTGGACAATGAAGTTGGAGTTGTGTATTTACATTGTATTCCTTAGTTGGAAACTCATCTATGAGCTCTTTTGTACTCTTTTGATCTTGTATGGATTTCCATTCTTTTACGCTTTACTTATCCTTACTGTCAATGTTAGTCAAGAATATTTTCTGGACATCCATTCAAACAATCTGGAGCTGCTTGCTATTTCTTTAGGTTGTAAACCCTCTTTACTCTTTAGATAGTTCTATTTATGAATTGAAATAAATCGTGTCAGCCTGCCCTTTAAACCGGACAATTTTTGGGTTAATGCAACAAAGATTAGGTAATGTATTGCTTTAGATGTGAGCTTGAATTTGTTGAAGCACTGTTTTAGCCTTCCTCAATGCCTCATATCCGAGTTCTATGTTGTTCTTGCCGTGGGTGTTTAATTTTGATGGTTAGTAACAGTCTCTACTTTACTGTTTGCAGTGAATATATGACTTTTGTCATGGAAGCTCTTGAACTGGAAGATACAATAAAAAATTATGAACGTCGCAGTTCAACGGGATGGTTCGCTCCTTACTCTACCATCATTTCACATTTCAGTCAATTTCTACCTCTTGCATTATGAATTGTCATATTTGTAGTGTGTCAGTCACTAAATTGGTTGTGTATGCTTGAAGAGGCCTTTTAGGATGCATGCATTCTAATTTAGCAATAAGACTGATGCCAGAAACTTTGTTGGGAGATGTTGGGCATGTATTACTCTCATTATCATGATCAGACCATACATTTTTTAGGTTGTTTTCTGTTGACTTAATGTTTCATTTGATGATTTCAGGAAATATATCTCAAGCCTAAGACCTGGTCGAACTGGCAAAGTAGGGTCCACTTTAGATACAATGGGTAATATTAATTTGTATTGTTATTTAATATATTTGGTGCTACCAATTAGTAGTTACTGTTTCTCCACATCAAATAGCTTACCTATAAATGTTGTCTCTTTGCAGAATTTTTATGGCGGTGTGTTGTATGTAAGCAAGTCCAAAAACTCTTGGCTATCATACTTGGTATCATGTCAGCTGCTATTCTTCTAGCAGAGGCAACTTTATTACCTAGTGTTGATCTCTCTCTTTTCTCAATACTCATAAAGTCTGTGGGAAAGCAAGAGATGGCTGTGCAGGTAGACTAATATTTTTACATTTTAATATATTCAAATGTTATACTTTTTCAAATATTGCCGTTGACGTATGTTGAAGGATTAGGTTTTGGTGGTTAAAATAAGATTACATGAATGGATAGATCTTTAAGTTACATTTTCTCGCTGGTATTGATTCAATTTTTTTTTTGTTTTTTGTAGGTCTTTGCTTTTGTTCCTCTGATGTATATGTGCATGTGCACATATTATTCTTTGTTTAAAATTGGAATGCTGATGTTTTACTCATTAACACCGAGACAGACAAGTTCAGTCAGCTTGCTTATGATATGCTCGTAAGCATTTCTACAAGGCTTTACCATCGTAATTTCCATTCACATTATCAACGGAAACTAATATCCCTTCCCAATATCCTTGCTAGGATGGTTGCTCGTTATGCCCCTCCAATTTCATACAACTTTCTCAATCTCATTCGTCTTAGAGGGGATGGGAAGACTGTATTTGAAAAGGTGACCTGTTTTTCTCTCATCTTATGTTAGGCTTAAATGCTATATTGAGCTCCAACATAACTGAAATAACATAATTGTCCGTCTCGATTCTTGGATTTGAGCCAAATCAAATGTTTGGATGCACAGAATTTGGATTTGGCTAAAATCTAATAGGATTCGAAACATGCCTACAACATGAAATTTTGAAATGACAATTCTTTGGTTTCCCAAATATTATATATGTATTTGAAATAAAACATTTCAAATCAAAACGCAAAGCATTTATCTGACTTAACAAAAATGTCTTTTAGTTCTTCGGAGTAATGATTTTCCTCTCTCCTTCCTTGAGATGACTAATTTATAATTCCTATGTTGGGTGTATATTAATGCAGCGAATGGGAACCATTGATGATGCTGTCCCATTCTTTGGAAGTGGATTTAACAAAATCTATCCACTTATCATGGTTATTTATACTTTGTTGGTTGCAAGCAACTTCTTCGATCGTGTAATTGATTTTTTCGGGAGCTGGAAGAGATTTAAATTTCAAACTGAAGCAGATGATACAGACGGACTCGATCCATCGGGATTAATTATCCTACAAAAAGGTAAGCACTTTATTACCTTGTGTTCTTATTTGAAGTCTTGTGGTATACTATACAGTCATATTTCTGCTACGCACCGCATGATCTCAACCATTGATCAATCTAGAGCTGGCAATTTGGGTTTAAGATTGGGTTGAAAAGGCCTAACCTGAATCCGACCCGCAAGAGGTGCAGGTTTTACATAGAAAATGTGTGGGTCGAAAATTAACCGGGTTTATTTTATGTGCCTAAAAAAACGGGTCGGATATCAGGTGCCCGTAGGATGAGTCCAAATTGCCAGCTCTAGATCAGTATCATCCCCCGGTATAATTCTTACTGTAAGTTTGGTTCGGTACGCCATAGATTTTAGACTTTAGTATGTTATCCTCTATATTTTTCAGAGCGATCTTGGATTGAACAAGGGCAAAATGTCGGTGAGAACGTTATTCCATTGGCAAGGAATTTCGGAGTGGATATTGAGGCCAGTATCAACAATACGGTTTGTACACATCTCTCCACTTATAAGCAGTTTCTACCTCAGTATTATTTTATAGCTGGAAAATAAAAATAATTAGATCAGCATGTGTTTGTAAAAATTATAAAGACGGCCTTATTGTGTCCTAAACTTTCAGGACAAAAGTGCACTTGAGATGAAGTCGAAAAGCAATATAATAGATGATATTAATGGAGGTCCGTCAAACTCCTTGAAAGAAGAGACTCGTCGATATGGCACCAGCAGAGAAGCCATGAGCAACAAGTACGCTGCCATTAGAGAACAACAGAGCAGACAAGCATCCAAAACAAAACCACCAGAGAAGAACATCACGGCCGCTAAGGTTTCCTTGCTCGATGGAGTCAACTCCAACTCGACTAAACTGTCTGGTGGTGGTGGTAGTGGTGGTTCTGGCATAGCTTCGACATGGGCAACAATGAAGAACGGTTTTCAAAGTTTCAAAGCAAATATGGGGGCCAAAAAGTTCATTCCCTTGCGCCAAACTGAGGATTCCACTAGACTTCCTTCCCGTGGCGTATCGCCATCTGAATCCCTCGATGAGATATTTCAGAGATTGAAACAACCGTCTGTAGGACAAGACCGCAGAGATTTTCTCGACGAAGATGAAGACGGGATGGAAATCAAAGCCTCTGGCCCCACCAGATAGTATCAACGATATATTTCACGAAACAGAAGCTAAATGTCGGGAATGCAAGCCCTAGTGATGTACAGACCCTCGGTAATGCGCTTATACCGATTCTTTGGCAGTCAGATCCCAACAATATAGTTGAAGCTTGGGAAGATATGTTCTGCTATACTAAACCATACGCATATTGGTAGCTTAATTGGAAGGTTTCGAACAAATACAAAGGTACGTGTTAGCAGTATGTTCATCATTTCATGTGAAGCTAAAATTAAAATGCTGCTAAGGAGTTTTGTAATTTCTGACTGTTATGATATTCATTAGGGAGTTTAGTTTATATACTGTTAATGAAAGGAAGATTTAATTAATTCGTATTGCATTATATTAGTAGCAACGTCATTTACATCTTATTAGTTCATAATTTGGTGGATTGTTTCAAGGTCTTTGTTGCGAAGGTTACATAGGATTCCAAATTGATCATTTTAGTATCATTTTATAGCAAATTAGTCGTTTTTTTTTCCCTTCCAATTTAGTTCCCACTCCTCACAGTACCCGATGTGTGCCAATTTGGTCTCGATTTGATTTTTGTTCCACTCTAGTCCGTATAGGATGACAGATATTTTTGGAATATGTTCCAAAATGTTCTTAGTATCCATATTGAGTCAAATTAGTTCTCAATTTGAGTTTGGTTCCAATATAGTCCTCTTGCTCTTAGTACCCTCTATGTGTGCCAATTTGTTCTGAATTGATTTTTGTTCCGATTTGTTCCTCTTAGTACCCGTTTGTGTGCCAATTTGGTTATGATTTTATTTTTGTTCTAATTTAGCTATCTTAGAACCCACTTTATGTGCCAATTTAGTCCTGATTTGATTTTGTGTTACAAATTAGCTCCTTTAATTCGACTTTTGTCATAAAACAGTTACCATGTCATCTTTTTTAGACTGATTGGGCACAAAATAGATACTGATGGGACTAAATTTGAACAAAAGAAATCAAATGGGAGGCCAGTTTTTCATTAAATAGACTCTTAGAGAATCATTTTAGAATATTGTTCCCATAATATTTGTGTGGTTGATATGTATTTTCTTTTAGGTTAATTATGATCTTATGAAAGACACCACCAATCTTATCATCATAATATATTGCTAAATAATTTTGTTGGAATTGATTGAATGGACATGTTAACCTACTGATTTGGGTCATCAAAATGTATGTACATTTGTGCTTGATTTCTTTTGTTTTTTGTTTTTTGTTTTTATTTTTTTTTTCTTTTCTCCATGTTCATTATAGTGAAGTGAACTGTATATATCAGTACAAGACATGGGTACAGGTTTTGTTTTTAACAGTTTTCTTTGTCGTTCTTATTTGGAATCTCATTGATAATAATGTTTTATGGAACTTGGTCAAGGCTTTTAAAATATGTGATTATCTAATTAGGAAGATGCTTCAATTACAACACATAATCACATGGATTAGAAGGTGTTTAATCATTTGATAAGTAGCTGGCGATTTGTATTGAAAAAACTTGAGCCTTATTCGAACTACAAGAGGTGTAGATTCTTTCGGGATTACATGTTTGATATGAAAAATGTGCGGGTTACCCAACTTCATCTGCACATTTTTTATGATGTGTTCGACACAAATAAAAATTAATAGAGCCTATCTTGTGTGTTGGAGCCTATGAAAATGTAAGTGTGGCTTACTTGCTTAAATCAATCGAGTCATTTCGAATTGGCACATCTTGGAATGGATTGTTTAGCAATTTTCTAATAAACACATTATATCTTATTTTGTGATTTTTATCAGTCATGCACGGTTTTACCAAGCGTCAAGACACGTTAGGACTAAAAATCTATTTGATAAAAACACGTGTTTTTATCTCAACCCACAGTATGTTATGTCATATTTAATTTGTTCTCATTGACTCGTCTATTTTATCTCTCTTCTTGGTGCACATACGTGATATGTTCTCTTATCCCGCTTTCGAGAGTGTGTTAAGAAATATTATAATAAAAAAACGTGAATTATGTTGCCACTTTATATTTTAGACGGATTTTCCAAACTTTGGATATGAGTTGAAATGTTCAAGAATATGAATATGTAAGTTGTGATCAATGCTTGGTCTTGAAGTTGAAATTAAGAATATAGTTCTCAATCCATGAACATATATCACTATCCAACATATTTGGAAGGGATAGATACCAAAACAAGTTGTTTAGATCACTTTCCAAATAAAATTTATAATTTATATTTTCCTTTAAACTGTATTTTTCAAAGCAAGAAGTTGCTTAACGCAATAGAATTCACAAGTTTCAAAAAAAATATATATATATTGCCAAAAAGAGACCTCCATTTCACTCATTTCTCATACCAAAAGAAAAAAAACTATACAGATTCAACTCCAAGGCTCAAGCTACCTAGCTACTGCTAAATTTATTATTCTCTAAATTTTATATATAAATATTAAATTTTAAAAAAAAAACTTAATTCATTTCGATTTCGCTTTTATTACAAAATCTGCCACTGCCGCCGATTCTACTCCTCCACCATCTGCTTCCTCGGCCGCATCAAAACCTCCTTGTTCCTCTTCCCCGTCGACCGAAGCAACAATTTCGACCAAAACCCACTTTTCTTCTTCCCTTTCGCCTCTCCGACTCTGTTTCTCGGCACCGACGACGCCACCGATCTGCTCTTCTTCAATCCGTCGCTCACGCTAACCATAAACGAAATCGAACCCACCATCACCTCCGACGCGTTCCGGTGGTGCCCGCCGCCGCGATTCGCCGGAGAAAGCGAGCACGACGAGAACGCCGACGAAGAACACGACCCCACGGCTCCTCCGCCGCCGCCGGAGACGCCATTTCTGTTGAGCTTCGCGAGCTTCTCCGTCAGGCAATTCGAGCACACGCCCTCGGATTGGCTGTGATTCGGGTGCTTTTTGCACCTTCCGAATTGAGATTGATCGGTCTCTGCCCAACCCATTTCCGCGAATCGTCTGTTTCTGATTCGATTTTGAATTTGAGATCGGTTTCGGTTTTTGCTCTGTTTCGATTTTCGATTCTTGATCTTCTGGTTTTGGTTGGTTTATATAGAAACAGAGAGACAATGCACTGTTCTCGTTTCCTGGAAGCTTCCTTGTGAGTACCGAGACCGTCTAAAGTCACTGGACGGTGTGATTGTTACCGTCACAGCCCGCTCGTTTACCTGATGGATGGTCAAGATGGTCGGTAGGGTCAAAATGGGACCCACAAAAGGGCTAGGCCTACTAATGACGTGGCATTTTGGTGTGGGAATCAAAATATTTTTGTAATGTATATGTATTTCTATAGGAGGTGACAAGTCACTTGTCAAAATATGATCACTAGTTTGTTTAATTGTAACGTTTGAGCGTTTTAATTTGAACCCGAATCCACACATGCACGAAAATCGATCGATAATTTCGCAGGTTCAATCGCATAAAATGAGATTCAGTAATTTTTGCTCAAATTCTTTTTTTTTTAAGTTGAGCTACACAACATGGGGTAGCTCTCCCCTTATAACCCTAACCCCACCCCACCCCACCCGACACAATGGGATTTGAACTCACGACCTCCTACGTGGAGAT